>MU667676.1:7562-35143 GCA_026770625.1 Nicotiana glauca
TGCAAAAAATACATATTTTTTGTGATTTTCTATTTTCGTAAAACAAACTTAATTACTCCTAAATGTAGAATTATATCCTAGATGCAAATGTGACATATTTTTGTATTTTATATTAATTTAACAAATAAACATGTACAGACAAATACAAATAATTATCCAAAAATGCCGGGAAAAATCTAAAAATTGCACACAAAGAAAAATTATTTTATTTTGAATTTTTGGGAGTATTTCTCATACAGGGCAAAAATCACGTGCTCACAGATCCCGGCAAGGAGAACAAGAGCAATATAACAACATCCCGGCAAGGGAACAAGAGAAATATAACAACTTCCCGGCAAGGGAACAAGAATATCAAAACAAACGTCCCGACAAGGGAAAAATGATGAAAGTAACATGTGAGGCTCAACAAACCACAATGGATTCATAACAATTATAATACAAGACTCACGGGCATGCTTGACACTGACGTATAGATACTCGTCACCATGCCTATACGTCGTACTCCATAATTAACACGTTGAAAATAAGACACGACTCCTAATCCCTCAAGCTAAGGTTAGACCAAACATTTACCTCGATGCCACGAACACAATTCACGTTTCAATTATAGTTTTACCCCTGATTCCACCGCTAATTCGCTCGTATCTAGTCATAAGTTACTTAATTACATCAATAAATGTTAAATGAATCAATTCAGATGCATGAAAATGAATTTTTCAAGGTTTTACCCAAAAAGCCAAAAATCGCCCCGAGCCCACATGGTTAAAACCCGAGGTTCGAACCAAAACCCGATCACCCATTCCCCCCACGAACCCAAATATATAATTTATTTTGAAATCGGACCTCAAATAGAGGTCCAAATCCCCAATTCTTGAAAAATCTAGGTTCTACCCCAAACACCCAATTCCTCCATTAAAATCATAGTTTTGAAGTTGAAATCATGTTAAAAGATGTTAAGGATTGAATAAAATTAGTTAAAAATGACTTACAATTGATTTGGAGAAGAAGAGAACTTTGAAAAATCGCCTAAGTGTGTTTACATTTTGAGAGGATATGAAAATGGGTTAAAAATTCGTCTAAGTATAAAAGTTGCAGGTCTCAGATGTGGCCCGACCTCTGCTATTATGGGAATTGCGAAACAGGGCACGCATTTGCAAACCCTTCAGGATTTTAGGACTTTCGCATTTGCGAAACATGTGTCGCATTTGCGATACATCCGCCTTCCAGCCATCATCGCATTTTCCATAGGCTTTTCGCAAATGTGATAAGTGCATTTTACTTGAGTTTTAACATATAATTTCTTTGAAAAATACAAAAAAAAACTATCATATTTCTTCCATACTTTGTCTAAATTATGCAGGAAGGTTAAAGAAGTACTCGTCGGGAAACGAGAAGATTACAGAGGAAAAATTAGGAAAATGGGCAAGCTAAAGCAGAGTAAAATATGGTGCTAAATAAAGACATGATTTGCCGTGACAAAGGACAACCGACTCACAACCGGCTACAAAAAACTATAATCAACTCACAACCAGCTACAACAAACCATAACCGATCCATAACCAAAGAAGCTCATAACCAAGCATAACAAGGCCACAACCAGCCATGACAAGTTCATATCCAGAAGATAATTGAAAATCTTATCATGGCTTGCCTATAAAGAGGCATCGTTCGTGAAGGAAAAAGGGGAAGAAATCAGAGAAGTGAGATTTTGAGCAGAAGGCTTTAACTTCCTATTTGTTCTTTAGTTTCTCTTGTTGTTCATCTTTTAGCCATTACACTGGCTTCATTTCTAGTTCCGAATAAATTGTAGTATTGAAAATTACTCTAGTTCCTGTTTTTAATTAAATAGGGGGAATTATTCTCTTGAATATTTCTTTCTATTTTCTTATTTAATGGACAAGATTATTTCCGTTGTCAGTATTGGCTCCAATATGGAGTAATTTTTCTTGTGTTGGGAAAATGACGGATCTTAATATTTTTATATAATAGTAGATATTATTCTTCAATTTCACATACTTGAGCTGAAGCATTTTATTTAAATTTTATCTCCTTTATAGTTGGGTGTTATTTAATTTGTTAACTTCTATCTATTTGGTACTACATATTAACTTCTTACTAATTCTGTAATCGAAAGAGGCAGAAGAGGTAATAGTTAATTTTGGTATTGATAGATGTTAACCTATATTTAGTAACATCTAGCTCTTATATGTTAAAATTGGTTCTACACTTATTTGTAATCGAAAGAGGTGAATATTGAAGTAATCAGTTATAGCAAGTAGGGTAACCGAAGAGACTTATTAAAAAAGAGCATGCTTTAGATCAAGTATATATTTTTGGTTCTTTAATATTACCATTTTGGCAATTAATTTGTATAACCGAGAGGAATACACTTAATTTTTCAACTATAGTAATAATATATAAATGTAATCGTGAGATGAATTTATACATTTATGAGAAATAGAAGTTGAAGAATAAATGTATTTACTATATAAATAAAAATATTAAGTGAAGTCAGGATCCCAACACCTTTTTATTATATTTGTGAAAAACAAAATATTTTCTATTGCTCCATTCGTGCATTTTTAGTTAGTTAATTTAAAACTCAGCTCTTTCTAATTTTCTCAAATAGTAACTAAAACAAGAAACATCTGTAGAATAGATAAACCAATCTCTGTGGGTTCGACATCTTTCTATACTATTATTTGATAGAGTACGAGTTAAAATTTTATATACGCTAGACACTCGTCAAATTGCGAAGTCGCATTTGCGATGATGAAGTCGCATTTGTGACTCAGGCTGCTAGTCCACCTCTTTTGCATTTGAGATGGATTTATCGCATTTGTGAGCTCGCATTTGCGAAGCCTGCAGACCTGATACACCCGCTGAGAAAATCTGCAATGTTCTAAGTCCGAAATGCACTCCGTGGCCTATCCAAAACTCACCCAAGCCCTCGGGGCTCCAAACCAAATATACACACAACCTAAAAAATATCCTACGGACTTATTCGTGTAATCAAATCACCAAAAATAACATCATGAACATCGAATTAAACCTCAAGATCAATGAAATTTCTCAAAACTTCTTAAACATCAAATTCTGCATTTAAGGTCCGAATCGCGTCAAATGGATTCCGTTTCTTACCAAACTTTACCAATAACACATATAAATCATATTGAACCTGTATCGAGCTCTGGAACCATAATACGGGCCCGATACCACCGGTTTCACATAATATTTTACTTTCAAAATTCTTTATATTTTTTTAGAAAATAATTTCTTTCAAAAATTTATTTCTCGGGCTTGGGACCTCAGAATTCGATTCCGGGCATACGCCCAAGTCCCATATTTTCCTACGGGCCTTCCGGGACCATCAAATCACGGGTCCGGATCCGTTTATCCAAAATGTTGACTGAAGTCAAATTAATTCATTTTATAGTCAAAATTTATCATTTTTCACAAATTTTCACATATAGGCTTTTCGGCTATGCGCTCTAACTATGCACGCAACTTGAGGTAATGCTAAAAGAGGTTTCTAATGCCTCGAAATGCATAATATAATTCATTTTAAAAACAAGTGATGACCTTTTGGGTCATCACATTCTCCACCTCTAAAACAATCGTTCGTCCTTGAACGGACAGAAGAAGGAAGTACCTGAGTCAAGGAAAAGATGGGGATAACGGCTCTGCATATCGGACTCGGACTCCCAGGTCGATGCCTTAGCAGGCTGACCTCTCCACTGAACACGAACAGAAGGAAAACTCTTTGATCTCAACGACGAATCTGCCGGTCTAGAATAGCTACCGTCTCCTCCTCATAAGACAGGTCCTTGTCCAACTGGACAGTGCTAAAATCTAACACGTGGGATGGATCGACGTGATACTTCCGAAGCATGGACACATGAAACATTGGATGCACGGCTGATAAGCTTGGCGGCAACGCAAGTCTATAAGACACCTCTTCTACTCGATCAAGAATCTCAAATGGGACAATGAACCTAGGGCTAAGCTTGCCCTTCTTCCCAAATGTCATCACGCCCTTCATAGGCAACAATCGAAGTAATACCCGCTCACCGACCATGAATGCCAAATCCCAAACTTTTTCCTGGACTAAGCTGCTTAAAGCCTATCCCGAATAATCCTAACCTTGTCCAAGGCATCCTGAACTAGATCTGTACCTAAAAATCGAGCCTCTCCCAGCTCAAACCATCCAACCTGAGACCGACATCGTCTGCCATATAAAGCCTCATAGGGAGCCATATGAATACTCGACTGGTAGCTGTTGTTCTATGCAAACTCTACTAAAGGGAAAAATTGATCCCACGAGCCTCCAAAGTCAATGGCACAATCTCGGAGCATATCCTCATAAATTTGAATAGTCCGCTCGGACTACTCGTCCGTCTGAGGATGAAATGTTGTGCTCAACTCAACCCGTGTGCCCAACTCTCGCTGAACTACTTTCTAGAAATGTGAGGTAAACTGCGTACCTCAATTCGAAATGATAGACACGGGCACACCATGAACACGAACAATTTCCCAGATGTAGATCTCAACTAATCTCTCGGAAGAATAGTAAACTGCCACAGGAATGAAATGTGCTAACTTGGTCAGCCTATCAACAATGACCCACACTGCATCAAACTTCTTCTCAGTCCGTGGGAGTCTAGTAACAAAGTCCATAGTGATACGCTCCCACTTCCACTCAGGCATCTCAATCTTCTGAAATGAACCACCGGGCCTCTGATGTTCGTACTTAACTTGCTGACAATTCAAACACCGAGCCACATATGCAACGATATCCTTCTTCATTCTCCGCCACCAATAATGCTGCCGCAAATCTTGATGCATCTTCACGGCGCCGGGATGAATAGAGTACCAGGAACTATGGGCCTCCTCTAAAATCGACTCTTGGAGCCCATCCACATTAGGCACACATACTCAACCCTGCAATCTCAAAATTCCATCATCGCCTAGGGTAACCTGCTTGGCACCTCCGTGCTGCACCGTGTCTCTAAGGACACACAAATGGGGATCATCATACTGCAGATCTCGGATACGCTCTAATAATGAAGAACGAGTGACTGTGCAAGCTAACACACAGTTGGCTCAGAAACATCCAACCTCACGGACTGATTGGCCAAAACCTGAACATCCAAAGGAAGCGGCCTCTCACCGACCGGAATATAAGCTAGACGGCCCATACTGGCTGACTTCCTACTCAGGGCATCGGCCACCACATTAGCCTTTCTCAGATGATATAAGATGGTGATATCATAGTCCTTCAACAGATCCAACCACCTCCGCTGCCTCAAATTCAACTCCTTTTGCTTGAACAAATACTGCAGACTCTTGTAATCTATGAACACCTCACATGCCACGCCATACTGATAATACCTCCAAATCTTCAACGTGTGGACAATGGCTGCTAACTCCAAATCATGAACCGAATAGTTCTTATCATGAATATTCAACTGCCGTGAAGCATAGGCAATGACCTTGCCATCCTGCATCAATACCGCACCAAGTCCAATACGAGATGTATCACAATAAACGGTATATGGCCCTGAACCTTTGGGAAAAACCAACACCGATGCCGTAGTCAAAGCTATCTTGAGCTACTGAAAGCTCGCCTCACACTCGTCTAACTACCTGAACTGGGCACCCTTCTGAGTCAACCTGGTCATCGGGGTTGCGATAAATGAAAATCCCTTCCACGAACCGACGATAGTAGCCTGCCAATCCCAAGAAACTCCGAATCTCTGTAGCTGATGCTGGTCTAGGCCAGTTCCTGACTGCCTCAATCTTCTTCAGATCAACCTGAATACCCTCTGCTGATACAACATGGCCCAGGAATGCAATTGAACTCAACCAGAACTCACACTTCGAGAACTTAGCATATAACTAACTATCCCTCAAGGTATGAAGAACCACTCTAAGATGTTGCTCGTGCTCCTCCCGGCTGAGAGAATATATCAAAATATTATCAATGAAGACTATCACGAACGAGTCCAAGTAAGGCATGAACACTCAGTTCATCAAATTCATAAAAGATGCTGGGGCATTTTTCAACCCGGATGACATCACCAAGAACTCATAATGCTCGTACCGAGTGTAGAAAGCTATCTTAGGGACATCGGATGCCCTAATCATCAACTGATGGTAGCCAAATCTTAAGTCAATCTTTGAAAATACTTTGGCACCCTAAAGCTGATCAAACAAATCATTAATTCTCGGCAACAGATACTTATTCTTGATTGTAACATTATTCAACTACCGGTAATCAATACACATTCTCATCGGTACGTCCTTCTTCTTAACAAACAACACCAGCGCACCCCAAGGTAAAATACTCGGCCTAATGAAACCCTTCTCAAGCAGGTCTTGCAACTGCTCCTTCAACTCTTTCAACTCAGGCGGGGTCATACGATACGGCGAGATAGAAATGGGCTGAGTGCCCGGAGCCAAATCAATGCAAAAGTCAATATCCCTATCGGGTGACATAGCCGGAAGTTTTGAAGGGAAAACCTCAGGAAACTCATGAACAATGGGCACATAATCAATAGATGGAACCTCGGCACTAGAATCACGAACATACTCTAAATAGGCCAAACATCCCTTCTCGACCATACGCCGAGCCTTCACATAGGAGATAACACTACGGTTAGAATGACCAGGAGTCCCTATCCACTCCAAACAAGGTAAACCCAGTAAGGCTAAGGTCACAGTCTTGGCATGACAGTCCAAGATAGCGTGATAAGGTGATAACCAGTCCATCCCCAATATAACATCAAAATCAATTTTGTCCAGAAGAATTAAATCTATACGAGTCTCAAGACCTCCAATCACAACTATACATGAACGATGGACTTGATCTACCACAATGGAATTACCCACCGGTGTAGACACATAAATAGGAACACTCAAAGAATCACTGGGCATGACCAGGTACGGTACAAAATAAGATAACATATACGAGTATGTAGACCCTGGATCAAACAATACTGAAGCATCTCTATCACAAACCAGAACAGTACCTGTAATAACTACATCGGAAGCCTCAGCCTCGGGCCTAGCTGGAAGAGCATAACATTAGGGCTGGGCCCCACCACCCTAAACCACATCTCTGGGATGGCCTGCCGCTGGCTGGCCTCCACCTCTAGTGGCCTGAGCTCCACCTCTAGGACCTCTACCTCTACCTCTAGCACCTCTACCTCCACCCCTAGCTGGCTGGGCAGGCTGTAGAATGCTAGGTGCCTGAACCATGGCACGGGTACCCTAATGCTGATAGTTGCTCGATGCCCGAGGGTACCTAGCAATGTGCCTCGTGTCTCCATAAATAAAACAAGCCATTGGTTGCTGGGGCTGACGACCCTGGAAACTCTAAAGCAGCACTGCACTGATAGGAGCTGGTGGTGCACTGTAGGACTGCTGATCAGAATGTTACATCTGAGGACCACGGCCACCTAAAGCACCATGAGAAACCTGAAGTGCCGATTGAAAAGGCCTAGGAGGTACGAATCCCTACCTCCAGACGAGGTACCACTGAATCAGCCTAAATGACGAGACCTTTTGTCTGACCCATGACCATCTCCCTGTGATAGAACCATCTCAACTCTTCGGGCCACATTGGCCACCTCCTGGAAAGATATCTCACTCCCAGTCTCCCTAACCATCTAAAGATGAATCGGCTAAATAAGTCCATCAATGAACCTCCTCACCCTCTCTCTCTCGGTGGGGAGTGTGATAAGAGCATAACGAGCCAAGTTGATGAATCTGGTCTCATAATGGGTGACAGTTATAGAACCCTGCTGGAGATGCTCGAACTGCCTCCGATAAGCCTCTCTCTGAGTGATGGGGAGAAACTTCTCCAGAAATAGCTACGTGAACTGCTCCCAAGTCAAAGTTGGTGATACGGTTGGTCTAGCCAAACAATAATCCCTCCACCAAGTCTTGGCATATCTAGATAAGCAAAAAGTAGCAAAATCGACCCCATCGGTCTCAACTACACCCATGTTCCTGAGAACCTCATGACAGCTGTCTAGACAATCCTGGGGATCCTCAGAAGATACACCGCTGAACGTAGTAGTGAAGAGCTTAGTGAACCTATCCAATCTCCACAAAGCATCGGCAGACATAGCTGCTCCATCACCGGCCTAGGCTACCACACCCAGCTGAGCTGCTGAGTCTGAAACTGGGGAGCTACCTGCTCTGGAGTGCGAGTAGCAGGAGTTTAGGCTTCTCCTCTAGCCCGAGAGATAGCGGGTGCGACAAAAAGCAAGCCTGCCTGGGTGACACACTCCATAAGTCCCACTAGATGGACCAGAGCATCCTGGAGTAGTTGGTAGCAATAAACCCCTCTGGGACCTGAGCTGGGCCCACTGGAGCTGCTGGGGCCAGAACCTCATCATCAAAA
Organism: Nicotiana glauca; assembly: GCA_026770625.1. NCBI lineage: Eukaryota > Viridiplantae > Streptophyta > Magnoliopsida > Solanales > Solanaceae > Nicotiana > Nicotiana glauca. The sequence goes on from MU667676.1 coordinate 15,973, forward strand.
TCAACCTTAGGCTCCTCTTCTGGTGTTGTTGCTCTGGGCTGAGCTCTGCCCCTACCTCGGCCTCGCCGTCTACCCCTCGTGGGAGCTGCTACTGGGGGTTCGGGCTGCTAGTCAGCAGATGAAAAAGTGCGTGTTCTTAGCATCTGCGAGAAAACAGAATAGAAATTCAATCAGCATCGAGAAACCAAACTGCAAGACAAGAAAGAAAAGATGGGAAATTTTCCTAACTCTGTAGCCTCTGGAGGATAAATACAGACGTCTCTGTATCGATCCCTCAGGCTTTACTAATCTTGTATGTGAACAGTGAGACCCATGTAACCTAGAGCTCTGATACCAATTTGTCACGACCCGGATTTCCCACCCTTGGGAGTCCTGATAGCGCCTACTAATGTGAGCTAAGCAAGCCAATCCTTTAAGACTAATTATTTCATTAACCAATTATTTCCTTTTAATAATTATAAAGCAATAATGTGTAAGCAGCGAAAATTTAAATAAAGTGGAAGAAAGAAATAAAATATCTGAACATGTAGCTATTACAACTAATTAGGCCTTAACCACCCAGAACTTGGGTCACAGTGTCACAGACAATCTAAGAGTGATAAATACAAAGTCTGAAAATAAAAGATATACTGTCTCAGAATCAAAGAGATGAAATAGGAAAATAAGTGATAGAGGAGATGCTAGGGCCTGCGGATGCCTGCAGGTCTACCTTGGATCTCCGCATGGACTGAAGGTAACCACTCAATCTACGGTCCAAAGTCAATAGTATTGGGATCTGTACAAAAGAGTGCAGAGTGTAGTATCAGCACAACCGATCCCATGTGCTGGTAAATGCCTAGCCTAACCTCGGCGAAGTAGTGACGAGGCTAGGACCAGACTACCAAATAAACTTGTGCAGTTCTATAATATACAGCGGAAAGTAAAGCAAAAATAAACAAGTAAAGATGGGAGGGGGTAAACATGCTTCGGGGAATAACAGGTAAAATAGGATATCAAGAGAATTATAAAGGAACCAAAGATCCAACTACTAACAAGGATAATGAAAAAAACCTGGAATTCACTTTCATTTTGCATCATGTTGTGGGCGTGCAACCCGCTCATATCTCATATACCTCATGGCAGGAATGCTACCCGCTCCCATTTTACATATCTCGTGGCAAGTGTGCCACCCGCTCCCATTTCATATATCTCGTGGCAAGCATGCCACCCGCTCCTATTTCATATATATCGTGGCAGGCGTGCTACCCGCTCCCATTTCATTTATCTCGTGGTAGGCATGCCATCCGCTCCTATTTCATATATCTCATGGTAGGCATGCCACCCGCTCCCATTTTATTTACCTCGTGGCAGGCGTGACACCTGCTCCTATTTACAAATCAACAACAACCACAAAGAATCCTAGCAAGGAAATAGGAGCAATATAACAACATCCTGGTAAGGGAACAAGAGCAATATAAAAACATCCCGGCAAGGGAACAAGAGCAATATAACAACATCCCGGCAAGGGAACAAGAGCAATATAACAACATACCGGCAAGGGAACAAGAGCAATATAACAATTACCCGGCAAGGGAACAAGAATATCAAAACAAACATCCCGGTAAGGGAACAATGATGATAGTAACATGTGAGGCACAACAAACCACAACGGAGTCATAACAATTATAATACAAGACTCACGGTCATTCTTGACACCGACGTATAGATACTCGTTACCATACATATACGTCGCACTCCATAGTTAACACGTAGCAAATAAGACACGACTCCTAATCCCTCATGTTTCAATTATAGATTTACCACTCGATTCCACCGCCAATTTGCTCGTATCTAGTCACAAGTTACTTAATTACATCAATAAATGCTAAATAAATCAATTCAGATGCATGAAAATGAATTTTCCAATGTTTTACCCAAAAAATCAAAAATTTCCCCGGGCCCACATGGTTAAAACCCGATCACCCATTCCCCCACGAACCCAAATATATAATTTGTTTTGAAATCGGACCTCAAATCGAGGTCCAAATCTCCAATTCTTGAAAAACCTAGGTTCTACCCCAAACACCCAATTTCCCCCATTAAAATCATTGATATGAAGTTGAAATCATGTTAAAAGATGTAAATGATTGAAGAAAATTAGTTAAAAACAACTTACAATTGATTTGGAGAAGAAGAGACCTTTGAAAAATCATCTAAGTGTGTTTATGTTTTGAGAGGATATGAAAATGGATTAAAAATTCGGCTAAGTATAAAAGTTGTAGGCCTCAGATGTGGGAATTACGAACAGGGGTTGCTATTATGGGAATTGCGAAACAGGTCTAGCATTTGCGAACCCTTCAGGATTTTGGGACTTTCGCATTTGCAATGGGTTTGTCGCATTTGTGAGCTCGCATTTGCGAAGCCTGCAGACCCGATACACCAGTGAGAAAATCTATAATGTTCTAAGTCTGAAATGCACTCTATGGCCTATCCAAAACTCACCCGAGCCCTCGGGGCTCCAAGCCAAATATACACACAACCTCAAAAACATCCTACGGACTTATTTGTGTAAGCAAATCACCAAAATAACATCATGAACATCGAATTAAACCTCAAGATCAATGAAATTTCTCAAAACTTCTTAAACCTCAAATTTTGCATTTAAGGTCCGAATCACGTCAAATGGATTCTGTTTCTTACCAAACTTTACCAGCAACACATATAAATCATATTGAACCTGTACCGGGAATACAGGCCCGATACCACCGGTTTCACATAACATTTCACTTTCAAAATCCTTTATATTTTTTTCTAAAAATAATTTCTTTCAAAAATTCATTTCTCGGGCTTGGGACCTCGGAATTTGATTTCGGGCATACGCCTAAGTCCCATATTTTCCTACAGGCCCTCCGGGATCGTCAAATCATGGGTCCGGGTCCATTTACCCAAAATATTGACCGAAGTCAAATTAATTTATTTTATATTCAAAATTTATCATTTTTCACAGATTTTCACATATAGGCTTTTCGGCTACGTGCCTGGACTGTGAAACGCAACTCGAGGTGATGCTAAAAGAGGTTTCAAAGGCCTCGGAATGCAGAATTCATTTTAAAAACAAGTGATGACCTTTTGGGTCATCACATTTAGACTTGAATTGGCGAAATTAAAATCTGGCATTTTCCAATCGGAAGTAGAAATCTTGATATCGGTGTCGGAATGGAATTTTGGAAATTGGAGTAGGTCGGTAGTTTCATTTGTGACGTGTGTGTAAAATTTTAGGTCATTCGGACGAGGTTTGATAGGTTCCGGCATCGTTTGCATAATTCGAAAGTTTAGAAGTTCTTAGGCTTGAATCCGAGTCTGATTTGGTGTTTTGATATTGTTTTTAATGTTCAGAAGGTTTGAATAAGCTTGAATGGTGATATGTGACTTGTTGGTGTTTACGGTTGAGGTCCTGAGGACCTCGAGATGAATTTGGATAGTTGACGGAAGAGTTGGAATTGAGTTGGTGCAACTGAGATTTTGCTGCTTCTGTCATTACTGCACCTACGGATTGGGGACCGCAGGTGCGAGGTCGCAGATGCGGGATGCAGATACAGTTTTGGACCAGTTGAAGCTTGTTCGTAGGTGCGGTGGTTTTATCGCACCAGCAAGGCCGCAAGTGCAGGTGTGTAGCCGCAGATGCAAAATTTTGCGGATAAGTGGAATCTGCAGGTGCGCTCATTTGGACCTCAAGGGCGAGTCTTCTAGGGAAAAACTGTAAAATCCACACTTCTCAAATTTTTGCCGATTCTTCACCATTTTTGGACGAGTTTGGAGCTTGGGGCAGTGATTTTGTAATGACCCGATCGGTCGTTTTGAGCTCTAGTATGTCGCTCAGTAGTTTGAGGCCATGAACAGCTTCACTTCAAGTATTATGATTTATATGCATGGTTGGAATTGAATTTCGGGAAGTTCGGAGTTGATTCAGAAAGAGAATTATCTTTTGGAAGCTTTAAGTTGAAAGAATTGACTAAGATTGGATCTTTGAGTAAACGGCCTCGAAATCGGGATTCGAAGGTTCCAGCAGATTCGTATGATGATTTCGGACTTGGGCGTATGTTCGAATCGAGTTTTGGAAGACCCGGGAACGTTTCGACACATGTTATGGAAGTTAGAATTTTTGGAAGAATTTCATAAGTTTGGGTTGAAGTGCATTTCAGCATTAGCAATGTCTGTTTAGGATTCCGATTCTGCGAATAGCTCTGTATGGTAAGTCTGGTGTTAGGAGCGTGATCGGAAGTGAATTCGAAGGTATGTGGGTCATTTTGGAGTCATTTGGCTAAAGATAGAAATTTGAAGTTTTGTGAAGTGTTTGACCGAAAGTGGACTTTTTGATATCAGGGTCGGAATCCAATTCCAGAAGTTGGAGTAGGTCCATAATATCGAATGTGACTTGTGTGCAAAATTTGAGGTCAATCAGACATGATTTGATAGGTTTCAACATCGAATGTAGAAGTTTGAAATTCTAAAGTTCATTAAGCTTGAATTGGAGTGCAATTCATGATTTTGATGTTGTTTGATGTGATTTGAGGCCTCGAGTAGGTCTGTGTTATGTTATGGGACTGGTTGGTGTGATTGGAGGGGGTCCCGGGGGCATCGGGTGTGTTTCGGAGTGATTTCGGATCATTTCGGGCTGTTTTGCTATAGCTGTTGCTAGTGTCTGGTGTTGTTCTTCGCGTTCACGAAGAAGGATTGGGCTTCAAGGATTTTGTTCCCCGCGTTCGCGAAAATGTTCTGGCGTTCACGAAGAAGAAAATCTTTTTTGCGCAGGTCTGACTTCAGAAGCTCATATCTCACAATCTATAAGGAATTTGGAGATAATCCAAAAGTAAAAGTTGTAGCCCTTTATATCTAGTTTTCAGAAAATTAAACCATTTAGAATTTAGATCTTTGTACAAATGTTATGTCTGGTACACTATAGGCTGTCCGGGAAGATGAAGAAGAAATTTGTGTTGCACAGGGCTGACTTTGGAGGCTTATATCTAGAAATATATAAGGAATTGGGAGATGACCAAACTTGAAAGTTGTAAATCTTTGTATCTAGTTTTTAAAAAGTTAAACTATTTTTAATTTAGAGTTTTTTATAAAAATACGGCCATTATACTAGAGGCTGTCTGAGAAGAGTTTGGAAAATGGTTTTTGGGAATTTTCTTCTTCGCGAACGCGATGGGGGTCTCACGAATGCGAAGAAGAGTCGCCTGGGCAGTGTATAAGTGTAAATAAATGGGTTTGTATCATTTCAACTCATTTCCTCCATGGAAGACCTAGGAGCGATTTTGGAGCTCAATTTTCATCATCCATATCAAGGTAAGTGATTCCCACCTATTGCAAGTTAATTACTTGGATATCCAGATTTAACATAGAAAATTATGTAAAGTAGTAGAAATTTTGGGATTTTGAAGAAAACCTAGGAAATTTGTATTCTTGAATTTTGACCATGATTTTGGACATGAAATTGAGAGCCAATTATATATTTGAGTTCGTGAGGTTGTGGGTAAACTTTATCTTTAAAAAGTTTCGAAATTCGGGCACGTGGGCCCGAGGGTGATTTTGTCAACTTTTTGAGTGGAGCTGGGATTTTATATAGACTGAATTATTATGAGTATTATGGTGTATTTTCATTGGTTTGCCCGTTATTTGGCTAGTTTTGGAGCATTGGGGCATCGGTTTGAGTCGTCAGAAGGGGCTTGGAAGCCGGTTATTGGACTTCGGAGCGAGGTGAGTCTCATTTATAACCTTGTAAGAGATAATTATCCCCATAGGTGAATTAATTGGATATGTGCTCCTATTTGTGGGGGCTACGTACGCACGAGGTGACGAGAGTCCGTGCGTAGCTACTATTATGCTTAAGTCCGGGTAGTCTAGGGCCCAAAAGCATGTTTTACTTGTAACATTGCAACCTTGTTGTCAAATTAAAAATGCTTAAAACATATCGAACGTATAAATAAATTTCTAAAAGGCTAGACATCATTTCTTGACTTTTAAAAGAGAAGCTTCCTTTTTCCTAAATAATTGCTCCTTGATGAATTCTTGATTTGACTGTTTGAATGTGTTTATCTATTGTGGAACTTGCCAAACGCCTCGGTAGATTAAATATATGCATCTATGGTTTGCGCCATTTGACACTCTGACAGTGTACAGTCTAAATATTATTGGATCGGGCCGTACGACCTCGGTATGATTTGCGTATGCTTGTATTTGCTTGACTTGCAAGTTGTAAATGATGATATTGACTCCCTAGATTGAAATAAATGTATAAATAATGAAAACAAATTTGAAAAATAAATTGGGAAATTCCCTATTAATGAAAGAACTATTTGCTTGCTTCTTGCAATTGAGTTACAACCATTTTTTTTATTTAGTCCTCGATTTATTATAATATTGGTATATCATTATTGGGCCACTAGAAAGTGTCAAAGTCGACCTCTCGTCTCTACTTATTTGAGATTAGATATGATACTTACTGGGTACACGTTGTTTTCGTACCCATGCAACACTTGCTGTGAATTTTTTGTTGCACAGGCTCATGTATGTCTAGTGGCCTAGTTCGGTGCAGTGGCATGGTCGATGCAGAGACTTAGGTGAGCTACACTCTTCGAGATGACCCGCAACCAGTAGAGTCTCCTTCAGAGTACTATATTATGTTTTCTTTTCTGTCCAGTTGTATTTTGGACAGTTATCATGTTATATTTTATTTTAAATCCTAGAAATTGCTCATGCACTTGTGACACCGGGTTCTAGGATGATTATGGGATTATTCAATGTTAAGTTTGTCAAATATATCATTTTTATTTTAGTGAATTTCATTATTTATTGGTTAATGTATAAAATAAATGATTTCAATAAATGCTAAAATGGGAATTTAATTAACTTCTTGGTGTTGGCTTGCCTGACAGTGGTGTCCAGCGCCATCAGGACCCTTAGAGGATTTTGGGTCATAACAACATGGTATCAGAGCACTGGGTTCACTTAGGTCTCACGAGTCATGAGCAAGTCTAGTAGAGTCTTGCGGATCGGTACAGAGACGTATGTACTTATCTTCGGGAGGCTACAAGGCTTTTAAGAGCAGTTCCCTTATTGATTCCTTATCGTGCGGTTTGATTCCTTTGAGGCTTATGCCTTTGTTTATTTCCTAATCAATCTTATGCGACGTGAAATGCTTGCTATATCGATCGATAATTGAGAAACTGTAATGGTACTACATCTTTGGTGCGGGATGTTCCTCCAGACGTATTTGATTGGGCTATTGTCGTCACCTTGAGGAAGGCCGTTCTATCATTTTTGCTCAGTATCAGTATTACCTATTTAAGATTTGGCATTAATTATTATGACGATTTGTGTGTTGTTATCGCACAGTATTGGTGTAATGGTATAATGCTTGTCTATGCATTGAAATAATGAATGACTTGGAAGGATGTTTACTCAATGCAAGATTTAGAGATTCAAAATTTTATTTCCGGCGGAGGAGAGGCAATCGGGCTATGAATGTTCAAGTTTGGTTTGATGGAGTAACAAGACTTGGTATTTTCGAGTGTGGTGGAATTTTCATCTGTGATGTGGTGTCATTGTACTTGTTTAACAAGTTAAGTTCCTTGGTGTTATGGTTTTCTTCAATTCGCCTTTGAGGCAGAGTAGCATATGGGTTCTCTAGTAGGATGACTACACTCCTTGAGAAAAGTTTACAGTGATTTGGGATTCATGGTGGACAGTGACTAGGTCTACGAGCTTAATTTGAAATATTGGCTAGCATAACGGCGGGAGATTTGATATGACGGAAAGGAGCTGCTTGATATGAAGAAGGATACAACATAACTTTGAATTGGAAGATATTGTCGAACATTTAGTTGATGTCCACGAGGAGTGAATGGACTTGTGCAGCTGGTAAATGAGCACGAGCTCCGGTAGGTTATCTCCTATAAGAAGGTCAGTGATCATGTGGTTGGTGAAACTCCTATGAAGGATTTTACTAGCTATCCAGTAAGAGGTCTAATATGTGAATATTATTAGAGATTCAGAGTGTTCATGAAATTCTAACGGACAGATTTCGAGGAATCTGGCAGTTTAATTGCGCAAGGTCATGTCAATAAGAGATAAAGAATCTTGGTGGGTTCTAAAGTTATGTAATAATGGCTTCAAGCTAAGTGGGAAAGTCCCACCACCTACGGTTGGATTGCATGGTCGCCTATTTATGAGATTTCTAGTTATCGACATATTGATGGGTTACTGCGACTAAGGAAAGAGAACATCAGTGGTAACTTGAGCAAAGGAATTGAAGAATGTGTTCTATAATTGGCATCATCGATTCATGTTCAGGCTTTGGGAAGACTCAGGAATTATGCGTCGTGTAGAAGTGAGTTGCAAGGAAGGTGATTCAGCCAGGTGCTTCTTTGAGAGGGTGGTCATGTGCTAGCGGAGCCTTGCAGTTGATTATATCTGGGACCAAGTTAGAGTGGGTGACTCTCAATAACAGTCCTAGTGGGTTCAAAGGTCAATATGTCGTGCCTAAGGGTTTTGAGTCCATAGTATGGTTGAGTATCGAGCTTTTGTAGTAGATTATGATAAGGAGCCTGGAGTGTTCTGTGTTATCTTCAGTCTACGGTATAAATTGAAAGGAATGGGAGAAAATGACTTCGGATTCATAGAGGTATTATCAGAATGGGTGTACCAGTTGAGGATGTGAATATGCGCATAAGGAGAGTATGAGATGGTTCGTGGGAATTGAGACAACGTGGTCTCATGAAATAAGGTCACTCAGGATGAGTGTAGATTTGGGTTCGTGATGTTTTCAATGGGGCTACTATTATTCCTAAGTCAAGCCTAGAGTAAATAGGAAGAAGTAAAATCAGTCAGCAATGGTTGAATTGGTATAATGGTGGCAACAATTAGTTCCTTCAGCGTGTTAAGTTATACACATGATTACAATAATGCGTGCGAGGTTTGACGGTCACCGTAATTGATTTTATTTGGAGGATTTCAAGTATTATGGCCTATTATGTGCAGATGGATCTCGAAAGAGTTATGATGGTTTAGACCACTACTTGAGGATTTGCATGTTCTACGGTTAAGAGAAGTTACTCGCGTGTTGCTGTGATTCTCTTGGAATGAGTTGAGTAAAAAGTTTCTAGGTGATTAAGTGTTTACCGTATTAGTGGTTCAAGAGTTATGATGAATTTCTTATATTGTCGCTATTGGCAAGTTAGGTACAGTAAGCGGTATTAAAATTCAAGGTAAGCAACCGAGGTTGCAGTTTGGTGTTGGCAAGAATGTCACGAGCTCGGATGAGCAGGAAAAAGGGACTTGAATGCTTAGAGTAAGCTGGTATGATCCTCAGCTTCACCTGAGATCGGTATTTTGTGAAAGGGGCATTGCAATCTGGTTATGGATTCTTGATTTGCTTTACAACGTTAGTGCGATCGGTGGTATGGATGTGCATACTCGTTAGCTGGTGCGTAAGGTCGTGGGAGCGTGTCTCATGGGATGATTGTATAAGTGTGAGATGTAGTCACCTGCTTGACTGAAGATTTAAACTAAGCGTGAAGATTGTGGTAATAGCGTTGATTTGAGAATTTATGCCCGGAGGGCGCATGATTCATTTGGTTGTGGACGGTGGGAGTTTGTTTTATTTTTTATGGTTGTTCTTGTGTCTTATGGGAAAAGGGGGTTATAATGAACCCTTGAAAGGTTATTAGCCTAATATGGTGCGATAAGAATCGGCTCGAGGTTGGTGGATGGATTTAAATATGAATATGAGTTCTATATCAGGCCAGATATGTACATTTTAGCATAACACTCCTTATGGAGGAGTATTCAGACGTTGGATGTTATTTTGTAGTCGGCTATTTTATGTAATGCTATATTGTGACGTGTAAGTTGTGAAATGGATTAATAAATTTCTTGTGTGTTGAGGTTCCGTGTAGAGATGGTGTTATGTGAGCAGGAGGGAGATCATATATCGCACTTCAGTTGTGCTTGAGTTTTGTAGCTTATGGTGCTATCTGTCTCTCCAGTGATGGTATTATGCACTTAGCATGCTTGTAGCCAATATTCAGTATTTTGTAGCAATGAGCGACTTTTCTCGGTGTGTATCTTCTTATGTAAATCTTATGTGTGGATCGGGTAGCACGCCACCTCGGGTATGTTGTTTGAATCGGGTTGTATGCCGCAATAGTGTGATGTTGAGTACAGTTCCCTATATCTGTTTTGTGTGTTTTTTCCCCATTTTCTGAGGAAAGTTCATATTAGTTGCGTTAATAGAGTAGTCCCTTCCAGAGTTTGTTTTCCTTATGTATCACGTTCGAGCTTGTAGCCTATTGGCATGTTGTGGCATAATATGGGACTTTTGATCATGACCGGGGTAGCTTATTGCCTGAGCAGTTCGTACTGGGTGAGACGATATTATTGGAGCTAGGATCAGTGCAATCGAATTATATAAAGTATATTAAAGAAAAAGGATTATTATTTGGTTCAGAATAAGGTAATGGTTCTTGTCAGAAGTACAGATTTAATGATTTGTTGACTCGGCAGTTGGTTATGAATTTTTACACATCTCTTCTGTCGTGGCAGTATTTCAAGGTTGGAAAAAGACTTATATATATCATGAGATGCATCGTGAGCATCAGATTCGGGGAATGTCGGTTATTATGACCAAAGAATGTTATTATGGTCCTGTGAATGATGTGGTGCATGGAGAGAATTCAGCAAAGGCATGCAGTCATGTTCTGGTACCTCGTGTAGTGATTGATACGGTGTTCATGTATTGGATGCAAGCATGGCAGAGAATTTCGGATGTTGGAATTGGGCTCTAAGCTTATTTGCTTGAATAAAAGGGAATATCTTCAGAATTGTCCGAAGTATTGATACATGGAGATGGATTTCTCCTCAGATTTGGATTACCCTTGTTCCTCAGTATCGGTTGACTTGAAATCAGTGTTGTGTATATATTTCGGGATGGATTTCCCTGGGCCGGATGGGCATATGCAGTACCGAGTGGTTGAGCACTTGAGAGTGGGAGCACACAGTGCATTTTCATACATTTCTAGCATTGACATGTAGATATTTGATGAGCTTTATACTTCACGTTGTTTGTATTGGTATTTTGCTTGACTACTGAGTTGAATAATCGAATTGCCAGCATGCCTACTTCATTGTACAACTTAAATGTGTTATAATTGCTGAGGTTTAGTTCGTCACTACCTATCAGTCCATTGGTTGGATTTGTTACTTACTGAGTTGGTGTACTCACATTACCCCCTGCACCTTGTATGCGGATCCATATACCTTAGGTCCCAGTGGCAGTCATTGATCGAGGTTGCAGGCGCTGGAGATTGTTGAGGTATCTGCACGGCGTTCGCAGACATTAACCCTCATTCTCTATTCTAGTTGTGCTTCAATTAGATTCAGTAAATATTGTAGTAGACTATGCTATTTCTCTAGACGCTTATGTACTCCGTGACACCCTGGTTTTGGGTTGGTTGTATCGTATTATGAATTTTGCTTATGTTAGAAACAATCTATTTTTAAACTATAAAGGTTTTCCGCAATTAGTTTTAAATTTTTTGTATTGTATTTTTGGATTACGTTGAGTTGAGGCCGGATTAGTTCCATGATAGGCGCTATCACGCCAGGTTGAGTTTAGGGTCATGACAGCAAGCTGGGCTGGGGCTGGGTTTGTTCATCGCGAACGCGTAGCCACTGCTCTTTGCGAATGCGAACGGCATCACGCGAACGTGTAAAGTAAAATGGAGGTGGGCGGGGGAATCATTGGGTTGCTCTTCGCGAACACGGTCCCAAGCCCGCGAACACGATGGTCAGGTGGAACAGACCATCGCGAACGCGAACACGAAGGCCCCTTTGGCCGATGTGCATCGCGAACGCGACAGGCTTCTCGCACGCGAAGAAGACCTGTCCAGTTCAAATAGAACCAAAGTCAGGATTTGTTTAAATTTTCATATCTTCTTCACTAGAACTCGACCTAGGGCAATTTTTGAAGAGGGATTTGGACTCAAAATGATAGGTTTGTGTTCTTTAACTCATTTCCTTCAATTTCTATCAACACCCAATTAGATTTCTAGCCCTAAATCTTGTTCTTTCATAGTAGAATTAGGGATCTTGGAAAAAATTGGGGATTTTGCAAATTCGGGAGTTTAGACCTCGATTTGTGATCAGATTCCGAAACTAATTACGTATTTGGGATCGTGGGTGAATGGGTGAATAAGTTTTGGTCTGAACCTCGAGTTTTGACTAAGCGGGCCCGGGGTCAATTTTTGACATTTTGGAAAGAACGTTGGGAAACTTATAATTATGGATTGGAGGTGGAATCTATTGGAAAAGATATTTTTTGAGCTTTGACTCAGCCATTAGATTGAGGTAAGTGTTGTGTCTAACTTTGACTTGAGGGATTAGGGATCCCCGACTTAATTGCTATGTGAAAATCCATGTGTGTGGCATATAGGTGAGGTGACGAGCACCTATGCGCCGCCAAATTATCTGTTTAGCTTGTTCCCTTCCCCGTTCCTAATATATTATTTTCCTGTCTTAACTGCTACATGCCTATTTGTGCTTCCATGTTAAATTGCTTCTTGTTAGATGTTGTTTTCTTTAGTCAAGGTATTAATTGTTCCGTAATTTATTATATCACATTATTGGTTTAAGTTGGTTTATCGGTACTTCGTGGTACATTTTGGTTGGTCTCGCTGTGTCGTGTTAATTGATGAAGTTTCATAATTGTAAAGATTTCTGTTTGATTTGGTTTGAGGCACAAATATTGTGGAAGGTTTTGAGATAAATCGTGAAATACTTGTTCTTATTGTGTGATTGGTACTGATATGGCGGGACCGGGTAGCATGCTGCAACATGAAGAATAAGGGCGAAATGTGTTTGTCTGGTGGGATCGGGTTGCGCGCTGCAACAAGAATAATAAGGGTGGATAGGTGGGATCGGGTTGCACGCCGCAACATGAGGAATAAGGGTGATATATTGAGGAGAAATAAAGGTGGACTGGTGGGATCGAGTTGCACACCATAACAGGAGCAATAAGGGTGAATGTTTACATTGTTACTGATTAAGTGGTGGGATTGGAATGCGCACCGCATCATTTTGTTGTTTATATATTCATCTTCTGCCGTGATTTTATTTTGTAGCATCGTAACTCTCTTAAGAACTGGTTATAGCTGAGTACTGGCAAGATAATTGAGTTCTGTATTTAATTACAACAAGTCACCGTTCCATTTCGATCCGTACTTCCTTTATATTTTATTATATATTGTATGCAAGTTATATTATAAATGCCCCGCCGTAGCCTCGTCGCTACTTCGTCGAGGTTAGGCTCGACACTTACCAGTGCATGGGATTGGTTGAACTAATACTGCACTCTGCACTTTCTGTGCAGATTTTGGAGCTGGTTGTGGCTGATCGAGGGGTTAGTAGCAGATATTTCATACAGGAGACCTAAGGTAGTGCTGCTGGCGTCCACAGGCCCTGGCGACCCCTCCTATCTTTCTACATTTATGTTGTACTTTCTTTCGATACAGATGTACTTTTCTTTCAGACCAATACTTATAGATATTCTTATTCTGTTTGTGGATTATGACACCAGTTTCTGGGTGGTAACTGTTTCAGTATGGTTAATAGTATGAGGATAACAAGTGTATTATGTACTTCCACATTTATTTCAGTTTGGTTTAGTTTTGTTAATTTTAACTTATAAAATATAAAGGACATAGATTATTAACGTTGGCTTGCCTAGTGAGTGCGATGTTAGGCGCCATCACGGTCCCGACGGTGGGAAATACGGGTCGTGACAATGTATTGGGAAAAATTGAGTTTATATATATTGAAGTGATTGAAAGATTACATATCATGACACGTAGACTGGTCAAAGAATGATCATCAGCAAAGAATAGTTAAAGAGGCACGAGTTACAACAGACACGAGCAGAGATTCAAAAGACTCAGTGCTCGTACCTATTTATGTTCAAAAGTCAAAGAGAATGAACTTGATAGAAAAAGAGGGTACGGATATAGTGTTTAATAGGCATTAATTACTGAAAATGTTAGAGAATTTGTATTGAATTATAATGATTACCATTAATAGCATAGCATTAAATGTCTTTAATTGCCTATAATGGCTTTATTATGACAAAGGCAAAACGTATCTCCTAGAAATAGCTATAAAAGGGGGAAACCTGATCATTTGTAAGAACACAAAATACTACTGGAATATACTGATTTACTTCGCTTTCTATTCAACTTTTATTTACATCCATTATTCATATTTCTATTTGATTATCAGTAACCCGAGTTCTTCTAAAATAAGCTTTGGCCAAAATCTCACTTTCTGGTTAAACAAATTGGTTCCGCTACCGGAAAACTGATAATCGTTTTGCTTTCTTAAGTCAATTCTCTCATCAAACAACTTACTATGTCGAATATCAACGACAATAGTCAACAAGATATTCAACAACAAGAAAATAATGCAGGTGACAGGACTCCACCTCCTTCACCACATGATTGACAACGTCAATCACGAGAAGGAACTCTAGATGGCTCTGAGACAAACAATGGAGTTGCAAATCAAAACAGAGTCGAGGCGATTCAAAATGCTGGAGTTGTAAATGAACAAGCACTTGATGATGCCTTAAAAATCTGATTGCTCATCAAGTCAGTAATCTCTCCATGCTTTTACTAGCCAGTTGCTAGTTGCGCCACCAACACTAACTCCGAATCAAAATACATTAGAAAACCCACATTCTGGGCTCATGCATTCAGGCACTGGTGGAACTCCAAGCGAGTCTCGTGATGGCGAACTAGGTAACATAGTTAATTCTAATTTACAAAATTTAGTTCTAACCCTGCAGAAGCAGCTCAAGGAACAAATCGCATAGAGCAAATACCTAGAGTACCACATGTAACCAAAGGAATAGACATGGACAAATACTCACAACAACCATGGAAGCCTAGTGATACTCCGGTGCCTATTCTAAAGAAGTTGAAAATGCCTGATATTCCAAAATATGATGGCACAACGTATCCACGAGATCACGTGACTACATTCACACTGGCGTGAAAGGAACTGCTTAACCAAACAAGAAATCGAATCAGTATTGGTCTAGAAATTTGGTGAAACACTCACCAAGGGAACATTGACATGGTATTCTCTCTTACCCGAAAATTCTATAAATTCTTTTACTGAGCTTGCAGATTTATTTATCAAAGCGCATTCGGGAGCTCAAAAGTCAAGAAAATAATGGAAGATATTTTCAAAATCAAGCAAGGAGACTCATAGTTGCTTAAAGAGTTCGTGGATAGATTCCAGCATGAAAGAATGATGCTACCACGAGTACCGGAAAACTGGACAGCTACAGCCTTTACCAGTAATTTGAATGAGAAAAGCTCAGAAGCCATGAGGCAACTCAAGGAAAATCTTTGTGAATTCCCAGAAACAACTTGGAATGATGTTTACAACAGATACAACACGAAGCTAAGGATAGAAGAAGATATCATCTCGCGGTCTCAAAAAGAGGAAAAGGTAAGTTCGAGATGTGCGGAAATCGAAAAAAGGTCTATAAAAATAGACACGAACCATATATGGGCCCAGCGGGAAAAGATTCACGATCAAAGCAGGATAATTCAAGGTATGATCATAGATCGAGGAATAGAGAGTCGGGTTCATCCTTAAAGTTTGGGAACGATCGAAACATGCGAGAGACGCAAGACGATGATAGAAACTTAAAGGCAAGATTTGGCGGTTACAATTTTAAAGTCAGCACTTCCGAGCTCGTAGCCGTTTTAAGAAGCATGGGTGATAAGGTGTGGTGGCCAAAATAAAATAGATCAAATCCAAACAGGCGCAATCCTGACCACTGGTGCGAATTTCACGATGATCATGGCCATAAAACAGCAGATTGTAGATTGCTACAAGGAGAAGTCGACCATCTATTGAAGCAAGGGTATCTTACTGAATTATTTAGTGAAAAAGGTAAGCAAGAATACATGAAGAACATGCAAGAACCCCCTAAACCCCCTTCTCTAAAAAGGACAGTTAATGTTATAAGCGGAGGCGAGGAAATCAATGGCGTAACATATATGGCAGCCAATAAAATTTCTAAAGCTACGATTATACACGGGAAGCGGGATCAACACGCATTGGAGAAAGAAAGTATTATATTCGATGATACAGATGCGAACAACGTATTAACTCCACATAATGATGCACTGGTAATTTCTCTACTTGTACATGATACTAATGTGAAACGAGTTTTGATTGATCCGGGTAGTTCCGTGAACATTATTTTGCTAAGATTACAAAGTAAGATGCAAGCAGAAGATAAACTGGTACCTAAGGCATATACCCTGTCTAGCTTCGATAATTCGAGTGTTGTGACAAAAGGAGAGGTAACACTTACAACATTCGCAAAAGGAGTGGTAAAAGATACGAAGTTTCAAGTGGTAGAGATGGAAATGGCTTACAATATGATTCTCGGAAGACCATGGATTCACGAGATGGATGTTGTTCCATCTACCTTGCATCAAGTTATGAAATTCCCATCACCATGGGGAATACGTCAAATTCATGGTGATCAACAGACTTCTAGAAGCATCAATTATGTAGCAGATTCAAGTACGAAAAATGAAGAAAAGTAGCCATTATAGAGTCCAGTTGAGGATATCCCGGCACAAACTTCAACTAAACAAGGGCAAATAGATGTGGACTCAAGGTCCGATTCCATTCAAGAGCTAAAAGAAAATGAAAATATCAAAACAACGATTTAAGAACTAGAGACTGTAGAGTTATTTGCACAATGGCCTGAAAGGAAAGTTTATATTGGGGCCAACTTAAGCCATGACATGAAAGGTAAGTGGATTGAATTTTTAAAAACCAACATAGATTGTTATGCCTGGTCCCATTCTGATATGACAGGAATACCCCCGGAAGTAATGATTCACAAGTTAAATGAAGACCCATCGTATCCACCTATCAAACAGAAAAAGAGAAGGCAGGGGACTTTCAAAAACCAGGTGATTCAAGATGAGGTTAAAAAACTATTAAAAATTGGGTCTATCCGCGAGGTAAAGTATCCTAATTGGTTATCCAAAACCGAAAAAGAATAGCAAATGGCGAGTTTGTGTAGATTACACCGACTTTAATAAAGCATGTCCTAAAGATTCATTTCCAATTACCATATATAGATCAACTGATTGATGCTACTGCGGGATATAGATTGTTAAGCTTTTTAGATGCATATTCAGGGTACAATCAAATCAAAATGGATCCTCTAGATGAAGAAAAAACTTCATTTATAACAGACAGGGGGACTTATTGTTATAAAGTAATGTCTTTTGGTCTCAAAAACGCTGGTGCCACGTATCAAAGATTGGTGACCAAAATGTTTCAAGAGTATTTGGGAAAAACTATGGAAGTCTATATAGATGATATACTTGTCAAATCTCAACAATCAAGAGATCATATATCACATTTGACTGATACATTTCAGATCTTACAAAAATTCAATATGAAGCTAAATCTCGAGAAATGTGCATTCGGTGTTTCATCAGGTAAATTTTTGGGTTTTCTTGTTTCTAATCATGGTATTGAAGTAAATCTCGTGCAGATTAAAGCTATTAAAGAAATTCCTGACATGCTTACATATAAGAATGAGGTGCAAAGACTAACGGGGAGAATTGCAGCCTTGGAAAGATTTATTTCCAAGTCATCAGAAAAATGTTTTAAGTTCTTTTCAGCTCTTAAAAAGCAAGACCAGTTCGAATGGTCCGAAGAGTGTCAACAAGCGCTCAAAAACCTGAAGGCATACCTGTCAAATCCACTGTTGCTCGCAAAACCGAAGGATGGGGAAATGTTACTTATTTATTTAGATGTTACAGAAGTAACGATGCGTGTCATTTTAGTTCGTGAAGACCAAGGTAAACAATTCCCAATTTATTATGTTAGTAAATCATTATTAGATGCGGAGACGCGATATCCTCAATTAGAAAAACCTTCACTTGCACTAATCATGGTATCTAGAAAACTAAGGCCTTATTTTCAATGCCACCCTATTTCCATAGTAACTGCTTATCCATTTCGTAATATATTACACAAACATGAATTATCAGGTAGGTTAGCCAAGTGGGATATAGAATTGAGTGAATACGACATCACGTATCAACTTAGAACCGCCATAAAATCTCAGGTGTTAGCAGATTTTTTGGCTGATTTTAGTCATGGGATACAATTAGAAGCTGAAAAGGAACTAAAAGTGTTTAATGGGTCTAATCCGGGAATTTGGACCTTATTTACTAATGGCTCATCTAATGTGAATGGGGAAGGTTTAGGAATTGTTTTGGTACCACCTACGGGTGAAATCATTCGACAAGCCATAAAATATCATCCTATAACTAATGATGAGGCAGAGTATGAAGCAGTGATTGCTGTCACACCTCCTTTTTATTGCTTACTACACCGTGAAGGGCATAATAAAGGAGTTTTTCCACTTTAAGGACAATCGGAACGGAATTTATTATTTTTATTTCAGAGTCGCCACTTGGGAGATTAATGGTGTCCCAAGTCACCGATTGAATCCCGAACCGAGGAAATATGACTCTGTTAACAGTCCGCAAACCAGAAATCCGGATAAGGAATTCTGTTAACCCGGGAGAAGGTGTTAGGCACTCCCGAGTTCCGTGGTTCTAGCACGGTCGCTCAACTGTTGTATTTATTTTTATTTGATTTCTATATATATTCTAGTTTTATATGCTTTTATTAATGATCCTCTTTTATTATTGAATCTTTACAAGAATTGCAACATCGTGAAAATATATTTTGGACCACACCGTACCAGTACGCATGTGGCCATCCATACATTTCGACTTTGTTGAGATTTGGATTCGAGTCACATAAATGTGCACCCGCTTTTAAGAAAGTAATATTATTATAAATCGTGCCTAAATGCAACTACGTGTTTATTATCTTTGGGAAAGACCGTGAAGTTTACTAAACGGTCCTTCCGAGAACTAAAAGTTAATATAATATTTATCGAGGGCCCCGCATTTGTATTTTATTTGGCGAAGGACGCCTCGTCATTTTTAAAGGCCACTCTAACGTACTACAATTCTGGTTCAATAGCAAGAGATTTAAACCACCCTTTTCATAAACA
>MU667679.1:0-11704 GCA_026770625.1 Nicotiana glauca
AAAGTACTTTTCGCAACAATATTCAATATATGGCAACAAATAAATTTGTTGCAAATTCCATGCTTTCTTGTAGTGACATAAACGACGGGGGGTTTTTTATATGAAGGGTGATATAGTTTAGGGGGTTTTCGGGGACACTCGATAGTTTAGGTAGGAAACTGACAAAAATGATATAGTTTAGATGGGTTTGAGGGTATTAACTCAAAATAAAAAGGTTTAGGAAATTAGCCCCCCACCCCATGTGACCTGACTAAACTAGATCTCATCCACATTTTTGGTGTAGACTAACATTAGTTTCCTATTGAAAAATAAAAAAGAAACCAGAAATTAAAAATGGAAAATTAAAATTTAAGAAAACTCATGTCAGCTGCCAATATTTCAAATAAAAATTAAATATAAGTGGACTTTTCAGGTTGGTGGAAACTATATGGATAGTAACACGAGTGCTTGACTTGGTTCATATATGGTCCATCTAAAACATTTGATAAAATCGCGAAGTTAGAAATTTCACTAAAATTATTTAAGAGCGTATTCAAAATTTAACGCTCATATAAGAACTACGTAATATTTAATTTATATACAGGTTTTTTTATCGGATCAACAATAACAATAACCCAGTAAAATTTTACCAGTGGGGTCTGGGGAGGGTAGAATATACGCAGACTTTACCCCTATCCTAAAAGGAGTAGAGAGGTTGTTTCCTGGAGACCCTAAGCTCAGATACGATAGATCTGTGACAACAAAACCCAAAATATAATCAGCAATGCGAGAGATAACAAACAAATGAAAAAACAGTAACACAAGTATTATGTAAAGGTGTCAAACACAACATAAATCGCTAACAGTATTAGATAAAATACTATCATACTCGTTAAATTAATCAAATTGCAATAGCAATACTTGGTTTACTCTAAATTTCGTAGATATAATTAAGTTGGTAACTGATGTTTGTTGTGTTAACAAGATATAATATTTTGTGAATAGTCAAAATGCGCCCAACCTAATTAGATCCAAATACCACTAATATACATAGATGTTTTTTATCCACCTGAATGATTGTGATGTGAAATGGTTTTATTGAAGTCTTTAGATGAAGATTTTGGAAAGTGAAAGGTAAAGTAGATAGAATTTAGAAGCCATTTTAATTGAGGGTGTGAAAATGTAGGTCATGTGAAGTTACAAAATATCATGTGACTCCATGTGTTTGATCACTTTTATTTTATTTTATTTATTATTATCTGAAATATCATCCATGAACTTTCACAGCACGAGTAACAGATACAAAAAGCTACAAGACAATTTACTAAATAGCATGTTTTGCCAAACTTCTAAAATCAGCTTATTTTGAAAAATATTGTTTTATAAAGTACTTTTAGTGAGAAGCGGTTTATGTTTGTCTAATTAATTTGAAAAGCATTTTTGAGCAGTAAGTAGTGTTTTGTCAAGCTTTTGAAAACTGTTTCTAAGTGTATTTTTCTCAAAAGCGCTTCTTAGAAAAGTACTTTTGGAGAAAAATTATTTTTTTCTGCTTCTCAAAAACTGCTTATGCTTTTTCTGGAAAATACCTTTTTTCCATCCAAAAACTTGGCCAAATACTTTAATTTTTTTGCCAAAAGCGCTTTTGATCAAGAAAAAACATTTTTGGACAAAAAAAAAATTTGGCCAATCAGGCTATAAGTCTTTCTTCTTCTTTTGTTTAGCATGCATGGGATTAAATAACTTTCATAATTAGGGGTGAACTTTAGTTTTATTGACTTTGATGGGGTGAGTATTATACTCCCTTGGTCCAAAATAAGTAATTTTTTTGTCTTTTTCTTGTGGTCCAAAATAAGTGATTTTTTCAAATTTCAAGAATGAATTAATTATTTTTTTCCTACATTGTCCTTAGAGTAAATAATGTTGGAATATGTGTTAGGAATGTTTAGGTGAGATAGTAAAAGTTAATATGTTCAATTCCATTGCTAGTTAATGCTAAAAGGTGAATTTCTTAATTTGTGTGAAAACATCCAAAAAAAATTACTTATTTTGAACCGGAGGGAGTATATATTATGTCCTTGGGTTCTGGGCTTTTTGTTCTTGAGATTTGATTCATTAAAGTGAAAATGTTACAAGTATAAATTTAGGTAGTGAGATCCTTTCTACAAGGAAAGTAAACTAAAAATTATTGATAGCCTGAAAATTCTTTCAATGAGCATGTCTAGATGCCCAAACATCCTGTGCTACTCATTAAGAAATTATAAAGGCACCTCAAACTTTCTTTGTATGGTACTGAGATCTTTCCTAGAATATGTCAAATATTTACTGTTTAATATTCTCTTTCTTAAGGTGCATGTGACCAGGGGCAGGGGCGGATTTAAAATGGCGGGAGGGTTTCACCCGAACTCTCTTTGCAAAATATTATACTGTACATAAATAGTAAAATTTAATTTGTACCTCTATATATTTTATTTTGAATCACCTTTATACAACCCAAGAGTATAAATTTAGGAGTGTCAAATGGGTGGGTTGGGTCAATTTTGGGCGGGTCAAAATAGGTTGAGTTAATAATTGTGACCCGCCCAAAAGTTACTTGGGCTAATATGGGTTGGGTCAAGATGAGTTAAAATTCGGATCATAACCCAACCCGCTCAACTCTTATTAAACTTTAATTAATATGTGTTATTTTCTTATAAATTGTATAATTACTAAATAAGGTTTTTTTTGCTTTTGTTATGGTCAAATTTAAAATATTAAACAAAAAATAAAATTATTTCTAAGATATTTTGACAAACTTACTCATGGATCAATTTGGGCTAAAAATTAGCCCAACTTTAAATGGGTTGAGATGAGTTGGATCAAGATTGACTAAGTTCAATAAATGGGCGGGTGAATAACCAACCCAACCTTGAGCGGGTTAATTGGGCGAATTATTTGGGCTTGAGCCAAATTTGATAGCCCTAAGCATAACTTAACGGTCAAGAAGGTTCAAAATCTTTGTTAAGTTATTGGTTGAATTCTCAGTGGTCACAATCTCTTTTTAACTGCATGTGACTCTCTTTCAACATTCATTTAAGTGATATACCTTTGTTATTATGTCAAAACCAGTTAGTTTCAAATTACCTTTTGTAATTATATGTAAATCAGGAGAAATAGTATGATGAAACATTGAATCTTACCAGTCCTTACAAAGGAAGAAGAAATATAAATAAAAAGAGCACAATTCCAACAATCAATGAACTATGCAGTAGGATTCAGTGGTAGAATTACTACCTTGCATGTTAAAAACTATAAAGATTTCATACACCCCATAAGAAAAAGTTAAAAGAAAAAAAAAAGCTACATAAAGATAAGGTAAAACTTAGAAAACATGTTACTACTTCACTTTTCTGTAATTCTATTTACTTTTACTAATAAATTCCTCTTAATAAGCCACTAGTGGCTCTATTTTATGTTAAACCACAGGACTCAAAGGCAGAAAAAAAAAAGAATAAATAAGAAAAAAATGGAAATTAAGTATGGCTTCTGGACATGCTCTTGAGAAATGTTGAACTTTTTGTGAGTTCTCTGAGTGGTTTTTCTGTAAACCTAATTAGGTTATAAGTGAAAGCACCAACTATAGTACCCAATATAGGGCCAACTATGTAAACCCAAAGCCCTCTGTACTCATGCATCACAATTGCTGGCCCAATACTCCTTGCTGGGTTCATTGATGCTCCTGATACTGGCCTGCACATCTTTTAAAGTTGGGCCTTTAGAATGCCTTAAATAGCCGCTCATTCAACTACTTAAACCAAAGGGAGAAATTTAAAAATAGCCAGATTTACAACTGGTCATTCAAAAATAAATTAGTTTTAAAAGTAATTGAAATTTATCCATTTTTTATGTAAAGATAAATCTGAGCGAAAACACTGTTCAAAACCCGGAAAATACGCCAGTATATTATATTGGAGTTCCAGCATAAGTATGCTGAACTCCAATATATTATACGGGAGTTCCAGGATAACTATGTTGGAACTCCAGCATAATATGTTGGAGTTCCAGCATAAGTACACTAGAACTCCAGCATAATATACTGGAGTTCCAGCAAGTATAAATGTCTAGTATAATATACTGGAGTTTGGAGCACCGGTGCTCCAGTCTCCCATATATTATACAGGAGTCAGTAAAGTATACTCGTTCAGCATAATATGCTGGAGTTCGTACACAGATGCACCGAACTCCCATATATTATGCGGGACCGGTCTCTATTACAGCAAAATAGTGGCTATTTTTGTATAATCTCTATGTACCGGCTACCAAAAATAAACAGTGAATTCGGCCGGCTATTTATGATAAAATTTTGAGAAAGAAGAATTAACCTAAATAGACGTCCACAAAAAAAAAATGTATATAGACGTATATAATATATAATTTACATAGACAGGCTACAAACTATAAATCATTTTGGCCAAACGACCAACTGTGTAACTTCGTCCTGCTTAATGGAGAGTGATTTTCAATAAGCCGAGTTGTATTTTTTCCGCACATTTCGAGAAGGTGGGGGAAAAAGGTGATTCACTATCGACTTACTCTTATTTTTTCCACCAATCTAGTATTCAGAATCCTCTTATACCGACTAACTTGGATTCTCACTGTGTAAGGCACGTACTGAAAAGTGCTCTCTATCATGAGTTTCTCCAATCTCAGATTTCAAATATGAGATATCTGATTAAGAACGTAGAACCTCACTTATTCCACCATACTCCTTACTAATTATTGCTTCTTGGTTTACTCTTATATATCATGCAACGGTAGGATTTATACATGATAAATGATAAATGAACGTTTTGGCAAGGTTAAAAATGGATGATACCTTTAATTATACACAACTATACTTGTACTTGAGATACATTTCTTTCCTCAAGTTATAAGTTGAAAATGTTTATTGGTCAACTTTGCTGCTTTCAAATAAATGGATAATCTATTACTTTCCCTGCTTTACCTTTTTTATAGTGAAAAGAAGAGAAATGTAAGGAAAAATAAATACGTGAACTTACCCTGCAACCAAAACATTTAGGAGTATTGTCATTCCAATAGCAATTCCTGCAAGCTCTCCAATCTGTTTATAATTAAAATTAAAAAAAAATGTATTCTCAATCTTAATTTATTGAGGCAAAACATATGAATTTAAAAAGAAGTAACTCAAAAATTACTCACAGATCTATTGTCAGTGGCAACACC
The DNA here is from genome assembly GCA_026770625.1 of Nicotiana glauca. Classification (NCBI taxonomy): domain Eukaryota; kingdom Viridiplantae; phylum Streptophyta; class Magnoliopsida; order Solanales; family Solanaceae; genus Nicotiana; species Nicotiana glauca. Next base: position 5,200 of record MU667679.1, read on the forward strand.
AGAAATGACAAACATTAAGAGGTAAGAGATGATGAATTCAAGAACCAAAGATTGAACATTAGATCCCACTGGAGCTGTTCCAAAAAATGCCTCAGACTTCAAATCCAGCAGAAGGTACAATGTTCCACTTCCAAGAATTGACCCAACCAACTGTGCCAATATGTACAATGGCACCTTCAATAGATACAATAAACCAAATTTAATTTCGACTAGAAAATACAGACATTCAAGTACGATAACAATATCTGTGCCTTAGTCTCGACTCAGCTGGGGTCTACTGTATGAATCATCAGTATACATTATGTTCCATTTGACACGTCACCAATACAGGTGGTACGAAATTGTAATTATCTATGCCTTAGTCTCGAGTGAGCTGGGGTCTGCTATATGTATCATCAGTATACATTATGTTCCATTTGACATCTCATGTTCCAATATCGTACTATTACGAAGTTGTAATCATCTACGCCTTAGTCTCGATTCTGTTGAAGTCTGCTATATGAATCATTAGTACTCCCTCCGTTTCAATTTATGTGAACCCATTTGACTAGGTACGGAGTTTAAGAAAAGAGAGAAGACTTTTGAACTTGTGGTATAAAATGAATCACATATATTTTGTATGGCTATAAATCATTGCATAAAGGTAAATTGTTTCCGAATAGGGAAATAGGTCATTCTTTTTGGCACGGACTACAAAGGAAATATGTTCACATAAATTGAAACGGAGGGAGTATATATTATGTTCCATTTGACACGTCACCTTCCAATACACGAGGTACGAAATTGTAATCATCTATGCTTAGTCTCGAGTCAGCTGGTGTCTGCTATATGAATGATTAGTATACATTATATTCCTTTTGACACGCCACGTTCTAATACACGCGGTACTAAATTGTAATCATCTAAGCATTAGTATCGAGTCAGCTGAGGTTTACTATATGAATCATTAGTATATATTATGTTCCATTTGACACGTTACATTCCAATACACACGGTACGAAATTGTAATCATCTATGCGTTAGTCTCGAGTCAGCTGAGGTTTACTATATGAATCATTAATATACATTATGTTTCATTTGACATGTCACATTCCAATATTCACAATACTAAATTTTAATCATTTATGCCTTGGTCTCGAGTCAGCTGGGGTTTGCTATATGAATCATTAGTATACATTATATTCCATTTGGCACGTCATATTCCAAATACACGCGGTATGAAATCGTAACCATCTATACCTTAGTCTCAAGTCACTTGGGGTTTGTTATATGAATCGTTAGTATACATTATGATCCATTTGACACGTTAGGGTCCAATACACTAGGCACGAACTTGTAATCATCTATGCCTCAATCTCGAGTGAGCTTATTATATGAATCATTAATATACATTATGGTCTATTTAACACGTCACATTCCAATACACGCGATACGAAATAGTAATGCATAATGATTTTACATTCTCTTAGTAATAATGGGTATAAAAGGGAAGGAAAAGATGAATGAACCTGTTTGAAGGGGAAATGCCTAAAGATGGCAAAGGCAATGGTAACTGCAGGATTGAAATGTGCACCAGAAATATGACCAACAGAATAGACCATAACCATTACAATTAAACCCCATGCCACACATATTCCTGGAAATGTTACTGAACCATATGTTTTATTTACTGCTACTGCACCACACCCTACAAATATCAAAAAGTACGTGCCGATCGTCTCCGCTATCACCTATAATAAAATCCCAAAAGAAAAAAAATAATAATAAAAAAAATTGTATCCCTAAGCATTTCTCATTTTCATCAGAATTTAATACATTTCAAGAGGAATTAACATACCTTTTGAATGATAATGACAACCTCAGGTGAGGTGCAGAGGCTTGAATCTTCTTCATTAGCATGCTGTTTATAACCTGAGCAATCCCCTTCTTCTACTGTTTTTATGTCTTTTTTTGACATTATAATGTATAATTCTTTCGAAAGTTTATTAATTAAGAAGAAATTTACAGTAGGAAAACCAACTTTTACCCAAATGTTAGAAATAATGGATATATGGTTAAGAATTAAACCAAGGATTGATGGTTTTGCTGCTTTTCAGAGTGTTGTATGGATAGTTTGTTTTTATTGGTGATGCCTGGTCTCTCAACATAAATAGAAAGTTACCTTCAGGATTAAAATATAAGTATAGACATCGAAATTTTAACGGATCGAGCTAAATCCTAAATTCAAGATACTACAAGACCTCTTGAAATTCTAAGAATCTGTCAGTATTGCTTGTAGGATACTCTACCTAAACCCTAGGTCACTCCTATAAAAAGATTAACATAATCCTTTAAAAAAGATCTCAAAAATGGAGATCATCTCGAAAATTCCGTAAACTCACGGGATATTCACAAAGAGATCAAGAAGTAGCGAGATAATTCTTGATAATCAAATACTTCAAGAAGATCCACAACATACTTCATGGATATCAAATAAATCCATGAAAGTCTACATCATCCTATGTTCGAAAAACACGCTGTTCTAGCCCTCGAATCACGGAGATAATCAGGAGAGAAGAATCAAGGGACCAAACAGAATTGTACCCGCGTTATTTTATCAATAAAACTATGTTTCTTCATATTTATATTGTGGTTACGATTTATTTTTGTATTCACAAATAATTTGTTGCAAACAATAAGGTATAGAGAAAATCTTAGTAGTTTACTTCTTCTTGTTTTCATTATATTAATTTATTTTCTTTTCTAAATTCTTTTATCTTATTGTATCATCACACATTTTTCCCCAATTGTGTCATATAATTATAGGATCACAAGTTCATATAATTACAGGATCACAAGCAGAGGCGGACCCAAGATTTAAGAATAAGGGGGGCACCATTAAAAAAATTGTAGCAGGTGGGTTTCGAAACAGCATGGTGTGGCGGGAGCAAGACTTATTCTTGGAAGCAAACCATTGCTCCAAACGTAATATTGTTAATGAAGATTCCAAGCAAAATATTTAAGGGGTCACCAGTGTATATACAATTATGTATATATAGAGTTTTTCCGAAGTTAACGGGTTTACGTGACCCCTCAACCCCGGCTGTAGGTCCGCCTCTGATCACAAGTTTATCCTTCTAGTCATAATAATTCAAACGGATGAACTATATTATAATTCTATCTTAAACATTTTTTCTCAACCACATTAAAGCTAAATGGACAAATAGATGATCAAGGGAAAAAAAAAAAGGAAAAAGAAAAAAGAGAATACAATTGGATTTCAAGTTTACAACCAAAAATAAGGTCTCAACTTCCTTAAAGGTAATGCACTCAAGCCATTCAACAACAACAACCCAGTATAACACACTCAAGCAAATTATTTATGACAAATATTCAAACATTTCAGGGATCTAACTACTATAAGCTTGAATATAGATTTGACTAAAAAGAAGAAAAAGAAAACATAAAGTCCCTGGAAGAAGACAGCTCAGTGCATAAAGCATCTTGTGTTCACGCAGGGTTCGAGGCAGGGCTGCACCTCCACCCTAATACAAGCATTAGTGGCTGAGTCTACGATTTGAACTCGTAACCTATAAGTCACAACTCTACCGCTGCTCCAAGGCTCCGCTTCATAAAGTCCCTAGAACAGTACTTCAAAAATTCAATATGAATTCTATTAGTACTTCATTCCTGTTCTCACTGCATTAAAACCATATAAAGAATTCGGTTAGCACGTCATTCCACGATGACTCAATTTTCTATACTATCAATTAGATTCTAACTGTAATAACAGATGTCAAAGTTTATAAGCCTTTATATGAAATAAGCATTAAAACAGAAAAATGAAGGAACACAGAAAATCACATGAACATATTGATTAAGAATTGTCTAATACTCAAAGATGGAATTTTACTTACTATAATTCGAACTTCAAGGCTATCATTTCCATAGCTTTTTTGCTCTTCTTGAATTTTATTTGCACTAGTGACGGCTGCAGAACTACACCAATCTATTTGGATGAATTGTAGTGTCATTATTTCTCCAATACTCTGAGGAATCTCTTCCAGGTTTGGGAGCTCAAACAGGAGTAGTTGCTCAAGCATCGGAAAATTATCACTAGTTGCTTTCCACCTTTTCAGAATATATAAGGACTCAATTCGTAGATATTTTAATTTGTGAAACACAACATCTTCATTTAGTCTCCAATCTGTTCCCCAGAATGCATAACGTGTTTTGAGCACCTCAAGATTGGGTAAATTAGCCAGCACAACCATATCTTCCCATGGAAAATAAGTCCTAGTTAATATTAATTGCTTGAGATTAGGCAAGAAAAAATCCCTAGGGAGAATGAACGAGTCATTGTCTTGTTCTGCTATAACGGCTAATGTCTCCAGCTCCTGTAGAAGAACGAAAGAATCAAGAATAGCAGTCCAGTCGGCATTCTTCATATCTATAAACCTTACCTTTTTTAGGATTTCCACCAAAAAGGGAGAGGAGGGGAGAACAAGTTTTTGCAGGTTATTGAGAAGTAAAGGTTGTTCTTGTTCTCCAATGCAAAGACTTTCCGCCTAAAGAGGATTAGGCATATGTATTGACCGTCTAATTTCTACATATCTTATCTCTGACATTGTCCATATCTCTTGTGGTAGATGCAAGACTTTGCTTGCAAAATTACGAAGAATTATGGTTTGTAGATTCCATAATTTGGCAAGTGAAGGAGCTTTGTTGATGTATGCAGCAACATATCTCAAATGTACAAGTTTAGGTATTACCCAAGAAAAATTATATTCGACTGAAGATACCTCCAACACTTTAAGCAGCTTGAATAGTGAAATAAATTCAGGCATTCCACAAAATTTAAAAGAATAGCCTGTAAAAACGAGGCTGCTGATTGTACTCGTAATACGACACCAATGCAGTGGAACCATAGAACGATTCCAATGATTGCCAAGTGAAAGCATCGCTCGCCGTTGATACTTTGTGCTTTCTGAGGGAATGTTGAAATTATCACTCATGACATACACAAAATTCTCCATTTGAGCTTCTCTTATGCACAACTGTCGAAGAAGATCATGAATTTTGCAAGTTTTCATCCTTCCATTAGCCCGTCGTCTACCAGCCAATATGAGACTTCTGTCAATTAGCTCTTCTAGATACTCCTCTGCCACCATTTCTAAACTTTCATTGCTTCTTGCCCTTATAAATAGCTCAGCAATCCATAGATTAATCAACTTTGAAATCCAAATCTCCTTATCTTCAGGAAAACCTCCAACATAGAGAAAACAAGCCTTCAAATGTTGGGGCAAGTAACTGTAGCTCAATGAAAGAATTGATTGACACCGTTTAGATACCGTACTAAATAATGAGTTCATATTTTCCAGAACTTTCTTCCAACAGTCATGGGTCGGATCTATCTTTCCAAGAAGCCCAACAACGACAACAATCGAGAGAGGTAATCCTCGGCATTGCTCTATGATATGCTTCCCAATTTCATCTAGGTGAGGAGGACATATGTCTTCTCTAAGAAGTCTTTCTGTAAATAGAATTGTAAGCACGTGATTTTTGTCCTATATGAGAAATACTCCCAAAAATTCAAAATAAAATAGTTTTGGGTTGTGTGTGAGATTTTTGTGGATTTTTGTGTTATTTTTCTTGTATTGTTTACATTTGTTTGTACATGTTTATGTGTTTAAATTAACGAAAAATACAAAAATATGATGCATTTGCATTCTTAGGATTTAATTTACAATTAAAAGTAATTAAGTTTGTTTTACAAAAATGTAAAATCACAAAATATGTATTTTTGCATTTTTAACATTTAATGTCCAAATTGTGTGATTTTATTTTAATTGACGTTTGATTTTGTGTGAAAATTATTATTAGGAGTTGATTAGTAGTTGTAGTTAATTTTGATTTTATTAATTTAATTTCGGATCTTTAAGTTTAATTTTGGAACAAATAAACGAAAATAGAACCGAAAATAGAAGGAAATTCGGATTGGGCCATCTTCCAAATTGAACAAACAATGGCCCAAGTGTCTCACATACCCAACCCAAAATTCACCGGGTCGACCCGACCCGCTCCAGCACATAGCCAAACCCCCTCTCATTTTTTCATTACACACCCTAAACACCCAAACCCTAATCACCCGCCCCCAATCTTCTTCTTCTCTAAAAATAACCAAACCTCCCCTTCCCACAACCATGGCTGCCCTTCCATCGACGCCACCTAACGACCAGCCCACCTCCGTCGTCGACCACCTTCATCCTGAACCATCAACTTCGTCCAAACGACCACCTTCTCCAATGACCATGGCTGCCAGCCTCACGCCAAACGAACCACCTTCTTCAGCCCCGACCAGCGACCTTCCACGACCAGCTTCATCGTCGCCTTCTTCCTCGCGTCATCGTCCAGCCGCCTGCCACCAGCGTCGTCCAACCAAACAGTCGTGTCATCTTCCACCCACATCCGTATATACATATATGTATATATATATATATATATATATATATATATATATATATAT
>MU667689.1:3211-31030 GCA_026770625.1 Nicotiana glauca
GATTTCTGGTGCGCAGACTGTTAAACAGAGTCATTCTTTTCCTCGATTCGGGATTCAACCGGTGACTTGGGACACCATAAATCTCCCAAGTGGCGACTCTGAATTAATTAAATAAATTTCGTTTCGATTTTCCTTTAATTGGAAAAACTCCCTTTACCATTGCGCCCTCGCGGGTAGCGTAAAAGCAGGTGTGACAACCCCACCGAAGCTGAAGGAGTTAAGGGACCAGTTGCAGGATTTGCTAAAGAAGGGTTTCATTATACCTAGTGTTTCACCTTGGGGTGCGCCAGTGTTATTTGTCAAGAAAAAGGATGGATCGATGAGGATGTGCATTGATTACCGGCAATTGAACAAAGTAATGATTAAGAATAAGTATCCACTACCGAGGATTGATGATTTGTTTGACCAGCTTCAGGGTGCCAGGGTATTCTCCAAGATTGACTTGCGATCTGGCTACCATCAGTTGAGGATTAGGGCATCCGATGTCCCTAAGACAACTCTGACTACGACACTATTGTTGGTTTTGCCTAAAGGATCAGGGCCTTATACAGTCTATTGTGATGCTTCCCGTATTGGGCTTGGTGCGGTGTTGATGCAGGGTGGCAAGGTTATTGCCTATGCTTCGAGGCAGTTGAAGATATATGAGAAGAACTATCCAATGCATGATTTAGAGTTAGTAGCTATTGTTCACGCCTTGAAGATTTTGAGGCATTATTTGTACGGCATGGCATGTGAGGTGTTCACTGACCACAAGAGTCTTCAGTACTTGTTCAAGCAAAAAGAGCTGAATTTGAGGCAGAGGAGGTAGTTGGAGTTGTTGAAAGATTATGATATCACCATTTTATATCATCCGGGGAAGGCCAATGTGGTGACCGATGCTTTTAGTAGTAAGTCAGCCAGTATGGGCAGTCTTGCTTATATTCCAGTCAGTCAGAGGCCGCTTGCTTTGGATGTTCATGCCTTAACCAATCAGTTTGTGAGACTGGATGTTTCTAGGCCCAGTCGTGTATTGGCTTGCACGGTCGCTCGTTCTTCATTATTGGAGCGTATCTGTGATCGGCAGTTTGATGATCCCCATTTGTGTGTCCTCAGGGACACAATGCAGCGTGGAGGTGCCCAGCAGGTTACCTTAGATGATGATGGAGTTTTGAGATTGCAGGGCCGAGTATGTGTGCCTAATGTGGATTGACTTCAAGATTTGATTTTAAAGGAGGCCCATAGTTCCCGGTACTCTATTCATCCGGGCGTTGCGAAGATGTATCAGGATTTGCGGCAGCATTATTGGTGGCGTAGAATGAAGAAGGATATTGTAGCATATATGGCTTGTCGTTTGAACTGTCAGCAGGTTAAGTACAAGCATCAGAGGCCTGGTGGTTTGTTTCAGAGGATTGAGCTTCCCAAGTGGAAGTGGGAGAGGATCACTATGGACTTAGTCACCAGACTTCCATTGACTCGGAAGAAGTTCGATGCAGTTTGGGTCATTGTGGATAGGCTGACCAAGTCAGCGCATTTCATTCCTATGGCAGTCTCCTATTCATCCGAGAGATTAGCTGATATTTATATCCGGGAGATTGTTCTCCTTCATGGTGTGCCGTCATCTATCATTTTGGACCGGGGTACACAGTTTACCTCGCACTTCTGGAGAGCAGTTCAACGAGAGTTGGGCACACGGGTTGAGTTGAGCATAGCATTTCATCCCCAGACGGATGGTCAGTCTGAGCGGACTATTCATATTTTGGAGGATATGCTCTGGGCTTGTGTTATTGACTTTGGAGGCTCGTGGTATCAGTTCTTGCCTTTAGCGGAGTTTGCCTACAAAAATAGCTACCAGTCGAGCATTCACTTGGCTCCTTATGAGGCTTTATATGGTAGGCAGTGTCGGTATCTGATTGGGTGGTTTGAGCCGGGAGAGGCTCGGTTAATAGGTACGGATTTGGTTCAGGAGGCCTTGGACAAGGTCAAGATCATTCAGGATAGGCTTCGGTCTAGGAAAAAGAGCTATGCAGATCGTAAGGTTCGAGATGTAGCTTTCATGGTTGGTGAGCGGGTATTGCTCCGAGTGTCGCCTATGAAGGGCGTGATGAGATTTGGGAAGAAGGGCAAGCTTAGCACTAAATTCATTGGTTCGATTGAGATTCTCGATCGAGTGGGAGAGGTGGCTTATAGACTTGCATTGCCGCCTAGCTTATCAGCCGTGCATCTAGTTTTTCATGTATCCATACTTCGGAGGTATCACGGAGATCCATCTCATATGTTAGATTTTAGCACTGTCCAGTTGGACAAGGACTTTTCTTATGAGGAGGAGCCGGTAGCTATACTAGACTGGCAGGTTCGACAGTTGAGATCCAAGAGTTTTCCTTCTGTTCGTATTTAGTGGAGAGGTCAGCCTCTTGAGGCATCGACCTGGGATTTCGAGTCTGATATGCGAAGTCGTTATCCCCATCTTTTCCCCGACTCAGGTACTTCTTTCTTTTGTCCGTTTGAGGACGAACGGTTGTTTTAGAGGTGGAGAACGGTTGATATGCGAAGTCCGTTTGGGTCATCACCTATTTTCCTATTTGTTCCGTGCTTTCGAGGCCTTGAAAACCTTATTTTTAGTTGCCTCAATTTGCGTGCACAGTCGGGTGCGTAGCCAGAAAGCCTAAATGTGAAATTCTGTGAAAATGCTAAAATTTAGCATTAAAATGAATAAGTTTGATTTTGGTCAATATTTTGGGTAAACGGACCCGGACCCATGATTTGACAGTCCTGGAGGGTCTGTAGAAAAATATGAGACTTGGGCGTATGCCCAGAATCGAATTCCGAGGTTCCAAACCCGAGAAATAAATTTTTGAGTAAAATTATTTTTCTAAAATTGTTAAGGAAAATTAAAATGAAAATTGATTAGAACGTGTTGGTATCGGGCTTGTATTTTGGTTCCGGCACCCAATACAGGTCTTATATGTAGTTTAAGATATTTCTATGAAGTTTGGTTGAAATCGGACAACATTTGACGTGTTCCGGACTTAAAACTCTAAATTTGAAAGTTTATGAAGTGTGAAGTAAAGCTAGTGATTTTGAGGTTTGATTCATTGTTTTTTATGTTATTTTGGCGATTTGATCGCACTATTAAGTTCGTAAGATATTTTTGAGTTAGTGTATGGGTTTGGTTAGGAGCCCCGAGGGCTCAGGAATGTTTTGGAGGTGTTTCAGAGTGATTTTGAACTTAGGAAAGTTGCAGAAAATGAGCTTCAGCTGTTGCAAACCAATCCTTCTTCGCGTTCGCGACGCCTAGTCCGTGTTCGCGAAGCCTTGAGTGTGTCCTTCATCGCGTTCGAATTTCTTCCTCGCGTTCGCATAGAGTTATTGGACTCTGAGGGCCCAGCCTATCTTTCCTTCTTCACGTTTGTGATGGCTGGACGTGTTCGCGTAGCTTCCCCAGCCTTTCTCACCGCGTTCGCGTTAAGGTTTACGCGTTCGCGTAGACCAAGTCCTACACCCCCCTCAACTTTCTTCTTCGCGTTCACATTCTTCCAATCGCGAACGCGATGCCTTGCCTAGATACCCTTCACGAACGCGACCCTGTTCCAGCGAATGCGAAGGGTAATTTTTGCCCAGTTATAATTAAATTTCAGAATAGTGTGGTCGCAACTTCTTAATAAAAACATCTGAGTTTCTTCTTCTCCAAGGTCCTTAGGCATCCACTAAAGCTTCCTTTCATCAAGACCTCTTGGGTTAGTAAATCCCAACTCGTTTTCCTCAATTATGAACTGTTTATAGGTGCATATAAGATGCATATATATAGTGTTTTCGAAGCTTAGGATGTAAGGAACAACTTTCGTGAAGGAACTACAGGCATTCGGACGTTCGTTAGAAAGGTATGTTAAGGCTAAGCTCCATTATTCATTTTTGCACAAATTCTTGGAAATTCCTAAGACGCCAAATGTGATATTTTATCATTCTACGGCTAGAAAGACCTTCTGTGAAATGCATTAGGATTGTAGCTGAAGTATTTTCATGATTCTATTAGGTTGATATTCCACTTGTTTGGTTAAATAGGGTATTCGACATCTATATATGTCATTTTGTCGGCTTTCTTATCTATATATATGAATTCTTATTCGTCTTTGGGTTGTGTGGCTAAACAAAATAAAAGCATTTAATATTTATGATCAGTTATTCTTCCTTGTTAAAGTGTATTTTAAAATCTCCAAAGTGACGCGTCGATTTCAAAAAATCCCAAATATAAATTCTATGTTTAAACTATTAAAACACTTGATTTTTGAAATACTTTCTTTTACTAATTATCAAGAAATCGGGTATAAGGACTAAGTGAAGCACCTTAAGCTTTTTATGAACATCTTTAGAGTTAAGTTATCTTTCTAAAAGTCGACTTAAGTTTTCAAGCTTATTCAAAAAAATATGAGGTTCCACGAGATAATTGTATGCGATACAAAGGTGTTTATGAGATTATGAGAATAAGTGTACCAATGAGCTAAGATTGGCTAAGTTCTTGTTATGGCCTATTATGTGCATTCAAAGTTCATATCATACATGGCATATTATGCATGGACTTCAAGCTATAATCGGAGGTAAGAGGCCTATTTGCCCGAAAGACTATATGTATTGTACAGATGGCCACAGGTTGGCAATATGATACCGGTTAGCTACCGGAAGAGACCACCATTGCTAGCATTTGGTTGGGTATGTCATGCATTTGCATTAACACACACACACACACACATATATATATATATGTATATATATATATATGTATATATATATATATGTATGTATGTATGTATTCATGACATACGATTACACGAGCATACCATGCATATTTGATTACTATGAGGTCGGATGTCGGCCATAGAGGCTATCAGAGTTTTAGTGTCAGGTGGTATCTCTATTACCTTTGTTTTCATCAGCTATGTATGGTTCTACTTTTTGCCTTACGTACTAGTACATTTTTATTCGTACTGATGTCTCGTTGCCTGGGGACACTGCATTTTTGTTTCGTGCATGCAGGTCCAGGTAGGGACTCGAATCGACCCCTCCGCTAGGATTTAGGGGTTCAGTTGTGAGTTGGTAAGCTCCACCTCTTCCTGGAGCTATCATAGGATGGTTACCTTTGTTGTACAATTTGGGTATAGTCGGGGCCTTATCCCGATAGTGCTTGTGACACTCTTAGAGGCTATTGTAGACACAGTATTCTGGGTTTCTTTTTGTAGCTTTCAGTCTCCAGCCCATAGGCTTGGCATGCATATATATGTGTGTAGACATATATGTCTCAAATCGTGGCCTCATCGGTCAGCTAGTACTTTATTATTTTGGCTTGTCTACCTTGGTTTATATGGCTTATTGTTATTCAGGTCATGACCTTAATCGTCCAGGCTTAGTATTTCAGATGTTGTGCTGCCCGATCTATTGGGCCCCAATTTAGTTAGCTAGTATGTTTAGTGGCTATCGATCGAATATAGTATCGAGTGCCAGTCGTGCCTCCCCTAGTTTGGGGCGTGATAAACTTGGTATCAGAGCAGGTCCTATCCCAGGGAGTCCACAAGTCGTGTCTAGTAGAGTCTTGCTTATGGGTGTGTTGTGCACCACACTTACAATCATGAGGCTATGAGGCATTTAGGAATGTTTACGTTTTTTTCAATTAATAGATCGTGCTATAGAGCAAAGTTATAAGAACATATGAAATCTAAATCGTGCTTTGTGTTTCTTATCTAACAGGCTACCTTCACTCAGGAGATGGCACATCGAGAGATAGGTATGGATCGGGGGGAAGGTACCAGTCGTTCCCCACCGGGTCAGAGGGATAGATTTCCCTTAGAGGAACACAGTGAGTCTCCAATAGCCCTAGTTTTAGCTTCCCCAGCACTTGTTGGAGCCTAGGGAGATGCAGTACCCCCAGCCTCACCAGTTCCATTCGTACCTGAGGCAGCTAGAGACACTGGACCCCCAACACATGTTGTTCCCCACCAGAGACTGGGGAGCAGGGGATGAGGGAGGCAGTTCAGTTGCTGACTAGGATGGTTTCTATTCATGAGCGACAACTAGAGTCGGGAGCAGATGCCCGGAGAGATTGAACAGGAAGCTCGACGGTACGAGAGTTTCTTCACTTGGCCCCTCCATTATTTACAGGATCCAGTTCCACAGAGGATCCGTAGGACTTTATAGACAATATCTATAGAGTATTGAGGGTGATGCATGCCTTCGTCATAGAGGCTATGGATTTGGCTTCTTTTCGACTACGTGATGTAGTTGTCCTATGGTATGAGGCATGGGAGAGATCTAGAGGACCTGATGCTCCGCCAGCAGAATGGGAGGACTTCTCTGAGGAGTTTTTAGCCCATTATTTGCCACGGGAGGTTCGGGAGGCCCGTCTTGACCAGTTTATTAGACTTAAGCAGGGGGATATGAGTGTGAGGGATTATAGCCATAAGTTTAATTCTTTGGTAAGGTATGCACCAGATATCGTACGTACCATGAGGGCTAGAGTTTATCATTATGTGGATGGTTTGGGGGATCATTTGATTAGAGACTGTAGGGTGGCATCCCTATCGGATGATGTAGATATTTCTCGCATACAGGCTTTCGCTCAGACTACAGAGGACCTTTCCCGTCGGATTTGTGATACTCGTAGAGATAGGGAGCAGAGCAAGAGGGCTCATACTATTGGGTCTTATAGGGAGCCACGAAGTGATTCTAAGCCCCCACTCCATCGATATCCACCTCGGTCAGCAAGTAGTTTCCCACCACAAATGTAGGGGCAGCGGTTTGATTATATATTCAGTTAGGACCGGGACAGAGCTCAGGCCAACCGGAGGGCCGTCGACAGGAGCGTTCCGCACAAATGAGACAACCTAATCCTCCATGTAATCAGTGCGGTAAGTTGCACACCGAGCAGTATAGGCAGGGTTCTAATGCATGTTATCATTGTGGGTAGACAGGACATTTTATTAGCCGGTTCCTTGGGTTAGGTAGAAGTGCATCAGCTCATCCTTCAGGAAACATAGCAGCCTCTTCGCCCTCAGTCCGTGCTCCCCGACCAGGTCCACAGTCTACTCAGGGTCATCGTAGGGGGAGAGGTGGAGGAGACACCTCGGGTTCTAGTGGTGGCCAGAACCGCTTTTATGCACTTATAGGCCGACAGGATTTAGAGGCATCCCCAGATGTTGTCATAGGTATATTGACAATACATTCTCATGTCGTTTATGCATTAATAGATCCCGGCTCTACATTTTCATATACTACTCCATTTATTGCTGTTAAGCTTAACATGAGATCCGAGTTGTTGCCACAGTCAGTTGAGGTGTCTACGCCAGTTGGCGACTCTATTATAGCTAATCATGTCTATTGAGGTTGTATAGTGTTAATTAATGATCGTCCAACCTCTGTAGATTTAGTTGAATTGGTTATGCTAGACTTCGATGTCATTATGGGTATGGATTGGTTGGCGGCTTGTTATGCTAATATTGATTGTCATGCAAAGTTGGTCCGATTTCATTTTCCTGGTGAGCATGTCCTTGAATGGAAAAGTAATGCAGCCATGCCCAAGGGTAAGTTTATTTCATACCTTAGGATTCGGAAGTTTATTGCTAAAGGTTGTATATACCATCTGGTTCATGTTAGGGATATAGATAAGGCGCCAGTGACTCTTTAGTCGGTTCCTATTGTGAATGAATTCCCAACGGTATTCCCTGACGAGCTTCCAGGAATTCCCCCGAAGGGAAATCGGTTTCGCTATAGATTTGCTTCCTAATACGCAACCTATATCCATTCCTCCCTACAGAATGGCTCCTGCAGAGCTAAGGGAATTGAAGGAACAACTGAAGGACTTGCTTGACAAAGGCTTTATTAGGCCAAGTACATCCCCATGGGGTGCTCCGGTGCTCTTTGTTCGAAAGAAAGATGGCTCCTTGCGGATGTGTATTGACTACAAGCAACTAAATAAAGTCACTATCAAGAATAAGTATCCTCTTCCATGGATTGATGACTTGTTCGACCAGTTACAAGGTGCCAAATGCTTTTCGAAGATCGACTTGCGATCCGGTTATCATCAGCTACGAGTCAGGGATATTCATATCCCAAAAAACAGCATTTAGGACGAGGTATGGCCATTTTGAATTCCTTGTCATGCCTTTCGGGATTACAAATTCCCCAGCAGCCTTTATGGATCTTATGAACCGGGTATTCAAACCATTCTTGGATGAATTTGTGATTGTGTTTATTGACGACATCCTGATATATTCACGATCGGAAGCCGAGCATGCGGACCACTTATGAGCTATATTGCAGACTCTCCGGGACTACAGGTTATATGCTAAATTCTCTAAATGTGAATTTTGGCTAACTTCTATATCTTTTCTTGGTCATGTTATTACCGGTGATGGTATCAAGGTTGATGGCCAAAAGATTGAAGTTGTGATGACTTAGCCGAGGCCTTTGAATTCGATAGAGGTTCGTAGATTTTTAGGCTTTGCAGGGTATTATCGAAGGTTCGTGGAGGGATTTCCTCTATCTCTGCACCATTGACGAAACTGACACATAAGGGATCTAAGTTTCAATGGACTGAGGCATGTGAAAAAAGTTTTCAGGAGCTAAAGAAAAGGCTTACGATGGCACCTGTCTTGACTCTTTCGGATGTCACCGAGGGTTATGTTGTATATTGTGATTCCTCGAGGATTGGCCTAGGTTGTGTTCTTATGCAGCATGGTAAAGTTATCGCGTACGCCTCCAGACAGTTGCGGAAACATGAACAGAACTATCCTATGCACGATCTTGAGTTAGCCGCAGTTGTCCTCGCCCTAAAGATTTGGCGGCATTATCTATATGGGGTTTATATTGATGTTTTCACCGACCACCAAAGCCTTCAGTATTTATTTAACCAAAGGGAGCTTAACCTACGACAAAGAAGATGGCTAGAAGTACTAAAGGACTGTGATATTGATATTTTATTTCATCCCGACAAAGCTAATATTGTTGTTGATGCCCTTAGCCGGAAGTCCATGGGCAGTCTAAGCCATGTTAAAGTTGATAAGGTCAAGATGACCAAATACCTATGCCAGCTAGCTAGTTTGCAGGTGCGTTTGGTAGATGCAGAGGGTGGACGCATTCTCGTTCAGAATACGGCAAAATCTTCTTTTGTTACTAAAGTGAAAGAGCGACAACACGAGGATCCCGAGCTTATAAAACTGAGGGAAAGTATTCCACAGCTGCGACAACCTTTATTTGAGCTAACTGGATATGGAATCCTTAGATACCGGGGCCACTTATGTGTATCGACAGTCGGAGAGCTCCGTTCCAAGATTCTCTCGGAGGGCCATTATTCTAGATATGCAGTTCACCCCGGAGCGACAAAGATGTATCGGGACCTTCGACAGATCTATTGGTGGAATGGAATAAAAAACGATATCGCAGAGATTGTAGCCCAATGTCCCAACTGCCAGCAAGTTAAAGCTGAACATCAGAAGCCTGGAGGCCTAACTCAGTATATTGAACTTCCATTATGGAAATGGGACATGATAAATATGGACTTCATCACTGGTTTGCCTTGCACTCCACGGAGGTATGATTCTATTTGGGTAATTATTGATAGGCTAACAAAATCTTCTCATTTCCTGCTAGTTAGGACGACATATTCAACTAAGGATTATGCCAAGCTTTACATTCAAGAGATTGTTCGCCTTCACGGAGTGCCATATCTATTATCTCTGATTGAGGGGCTCAATTTACAGCACATTTTTGGAAATCTTTTCAGATAGGCACGCAAGTAAATCTTAGCACCGCTTTTCATTCGCAAACTAATGGACAGGCAGAGCGTACTATTCAGAAAGTTGAGGATATGTTACTGGCCTGTGTGCTAGATTTTAAAGGAAGTTGGGATGATCATCTACCTCTTATTGAGTTTGCTGATAATAACAACTTCCAAGCTAGTATTCGGATGGCCCCTTACGAAGCACTATATGGGCGAAAGTGTAGGTCGCCGATTGGTTGGTTCGAGGTCGGGGAAGCAGAGTTGCTAGGTCCTAATTTAGTTCATTAAGCAATGGAAAAGGTAAAACTTATTAGAGACCGGCTGCGTACAGCACAAAGTCGGCAGAAGTCTTATGCAGATGTTCGACGACGAGACTTAGAGTTTGATGTAGAAGATTGGTTTTCCTGAAAGTATCGCCTATGAAGGGTGTCATGCGATTTGGAAAGAAGGGGAAGCTCAGCCCCAGGTATGTTGGACCGTATAAGATTATTCGGAGGATTGGTAGGGTGGCGTACGAGCTTGATTTGCCTTCAGAATTGGAAGCAGTCCATCACGTGTTTCATGTATCTATGTTGCGGAAGTGCATTGGAGATCCTTCATGTATTACGCGCATTGAGGATATTCACATTGCTGAAGACTTATCTTATGCAGAGGTACCGGTAGCTATTTTAGATCGGCAGGTAAGAAAGCTTCGAACTAAAGAAGTGGCTTCCGTGAAAGTGTTATGGCAAAATAACAACATCGAGTAAATGACTTGGGAAGCTGAGGAGGAAATGAGGACGAAGTACCCCCACCTATTTACGACTTAAGGTGAGTCGCATTTAAATAATTGGCAGTTATTTCTTTACATCAACTTAATTGGATTTTGAATGACTTGAAAGTGCAATTTAAATTTCTTATTGCGAGATAGCTATATAAAGCCTAGTAGTTGGTATCTTCAGCATTTGATTTATGCTTTGCAAATGAAAAAAAATATATCCTCGCAAATAACGTATTAGCAGAAAAGAAACGAAATCAAGGAATTGACTTGACCCATTCGCGGACGAATGTTCTTAAGGGGGGGAGACTGTGAGACCCCATATTTTTTTTCTCTTCTCTTACATAATATACGTAACGTGGCGTAGTTATATTAGTTATAT
This sequence comes from Nicotiana glauca, assembly GCA_026770625.1. Lineage (NCBI taxonomy): Eukaryota > Viridiplantae > Streptophyta > Magnoliopsida > Solanales > Solanaceae > Nicotiana > Nicotiana glauca. The sequence goes on from MU667689.1 coordinate 14,093, forward strand.
ATGATTGGGTATAACATCACACTGGTCACATGTTATGTTTTTTGAGTCAAGCAAGTTGCGAAATAAAGGTCGGCAAAAGTTATCATAAATTTCTCTAATAATTTTTTCTTAATTTTGGGTCAAATGTATCAGATCATTTCTCCCAATATATAAAGTTTTATAAGACCCACAACCTATAAAATTGAAGGTCTACGAGTCTAGCTTTCAACCAAAAAAACCTCACATCAAACGGAAATTGGAGTAAAACGTTATGACTGTTTTACCCCGGACTTTCCAAGCTGAAATCGGGTCGCGAACCGGGTCGGGTCAAACAAGTGGTATAAGTCGGTAAACTCGACTTTAAAGACCTCAAAACATTTCATTTCAGTCCCAAAACAGTGAGCAAGCTAAAGAGAGGTTCCATGGTGTTCTTGAGTGATTAAGGTGCGTTTTTAATAATTTTTACCGTTAAAGTTTGCCCCCGTGCCTAGAAACTCATTCTCTACGCTTTGCAATCATTTCCTCCCTTCTATTAGTTGTGTTTGGAGCTATTTTTGAAGGATAGAAATTTGTTGTTCTTGATTTTTCTTTAGGCTTTATACTTGTTTCGTCAAGGTAATCATCTTGGGACTCTTTTATGATCGTTTTACAAAGTTCTACGGATGTTTCGTCAAGTTAGGGTCATATGATGAACCTGCCGATTTAAACTCAATTATTAACTATTTATAGGTGCCTATAAGCTGAATATATATAGTTTTTTCGAATCTTAGGATGTAAGGAACAACTTTCGTGAAGGAACTACAGGCATTCAGACATTCGTTGGAAAGGTATGTTAAGGCTAAGCTCCGTTATTCATTTGTGCACGAATTCTTGGAAATTCCTAAGACGCCAAATGTGATATTTTACCATTCTACGGCTAGAAAGACCTTCTGTGAAAGGCATTGGGATTGTATCTGAAGTATTTTCATGATTCTATTAGGTTGATATTCCACTCGTTTGTTTAAATAGGGTATTCAACATCTATATATGTCATTTTGTCGACTTTCTTATCTATATATATGAATTCTTATTCGTCTTTGGGTTGTGTGGCTAAACAAAATAAAAGCATTTAGTATTTATGATCAGTCATTATTCCTCATTAAAGTGTATTTTAAAATCTCTAAAGTGACACGTCGATTTCCAAAAATCTCAAATATAAATTCTATGTTTAAACTATTAAAACACTTGATTTTTGAAATACTTTCTTTTACTAATTATCAAAAAATTAGGTATAAGGACTAAGTGAAGCACCTTAAGCTCTTTATGAACATCATCAGAGTTAAGTTATCTTTCTAAAATTCTACTTAAGTTTTCAAGCTTATTCAAAAAAACATGAGGTTCCTCGAGATAATTGTATGCGATACGAAGGTGATTATGAGATTATGAGAATAAGTGTACCAATGAGCCAAGATTGGCTAAGTTCTTGTTATGGCCTATTATGTGCATTCAAAGTTCATATCATACATGGTATATTATGCATGGACTTCGAGCTATAATCGGAGGTAAGGGCCTATTTGCCCGAAAGACTATATGTATTGTACAGATGGTCACATGTTGGCAATATGATACCGGTTAGCTACCGAAGAGACCGCCATTGCTAGAATTTGGTTGGGTATGTCATGCATTTGCATAAATATACATATATATATGTATATATGTGTTCATGACATACGATTACACAAGCATACCATGCATATTTTATTACTATGAGGTCGGATGTCGGCCATGGAGGCAATCATAGTTTCAGTGTCAGGTGGTATCTCTATTACCTTTGTTTTCATCAGCTATGTATGATTCTACTTTCTACCTTACATACCAGTACATTTTTATTTGTAGTGATGTACCGTTGCCTGGGGACATTGCATTTTTGTTTCGTGCGTGCAGGTCCAGGTAGGGACTCTGATCGACCCCTCCGCTTGGATTTAGGTGTTCAGCTGTGAGTTGGTAAGCTCCACCTCTTCCTGGAGCTGTCATAGAATGGTTACCTTTGTTGTACAATTTGGGTATAGTCGGGGCCTTATCCCGATAGTGCTTGTGACACTCTTAGAGGCTATTGTGGACACAGTATTCTGGGTTTCTTTTTGCAGCTTTCAGTCTCCAGCCCATAGGCTTGGCATGTATATATATGTGTGTAGACATATATGTCTCAAATCGTGGTCTCGTCGGTCAGATAGTACTTTATTATTTTGGCTTGTCTACCTTGGTTTATATGGCTTATTGTTATTCAGGTCATGAACTTAATCGTCCAGGCTTAGTATTTCAGATGTTGTGCTGCCTGATCTATTGGACCCCAGTTTAGTTAGCTAGTATGTTTAGTGGCGAACTCGATCAAATACAGTATCAAGTGCCAGTCGTGCCTCCCCTAGTTTGGGGCGTGACACCTAGCTTCTACGAGTAGGCGCCATCATGACTCTCGAGGGTGGAAAATCCGGGTCGTGACAAAAGTCCACTCCCAGTCAAACTTCTCAAAACTCTTCAAATTTCTAACTTTTGCCGAATGACCTACGACCTCCAAATCCACTTCCGGACGCGCTCCCAGTACCAGAATCACTATACGGAGCTATTCCTAGGATAGGAATCCCAAACGGACATTGATAACATTGAAATGCACTTCAGGAAATTTATGAAATTCTTCCAAAATGCTAACTTCCACAATAGGTGCCAAAATGCTCTCGGTCATCCAAAACCCGATTCGGGCATACACCCAAGTCCAAAATCATCATACAAACCTGTTAGAACTTTTAAATCCCGGTTTCGAGGTCGTTTACTCAAAAATCCAACCTTAGTCAATCCATCCAACTTAAAGCTTCAGAAATGAGAATTTTCTTTCCAAATCAACTCTGAACTTCCGAAATCTCACTCCCGACCACACGTACAAGCCATAATACCTGTAGTGAAGCTACTCATGGCCTCGAACTACCGAACGACGTGCTAGAGTTTGAAATGATCGGTTGAGTAGTTATATTTTCTCCCACTTAAACATACGTTCATCCTTGAATATGCTAAGAACTTCTCTGTTATTGTCTGAAATCACTATTTAACACCTCATGCACCTACCCGTGTTACCACAACTCAGTTGAGCTCATTAGCTCGAGCAAATCTAAAGATTGTCCCTTTTATTTAGGCAAATAAGCCTTAGAACCGAATTCTAACATCTGAAATTCTCTACTAGGCTTGTTTCCAACATATGAACATCGTATCAATTACTACCCGATGTACCAATACATGATTGTATACTCTTACTGAATCCATACTATGCACTGTGTAACTCACATGACCATAATAACATCCGCTAATAATGATAGTCAAAATTTCACGAATTTGATGCTTACAACACAACTCATGACACATACATGTCTGGTTCCAACTCTTGCAATACTACCATGACGGAAGAGATGTGTAAGAATTCATAACCAACTGCTAAGTCAACAATTCATTGAGTTTCTCCTCTTGACAAGAACCATTACCACATCCTGGACTGAATATCGATATTTGCTCTGTAATATGCTTCATAAAAATTTGATCGCATGGATCCCAAGTCCGATAATCTTACCTCACCCAGTACAAGCTGCTCGGGCAATAAGTTACCTCAGACACTGCCCAAAAATCTCATATGATCTCACAATGCCAATGAGCTACAAATTCGATGTGATACATAAGAAAACGAACTCTAGAAAGAACTATTCAACCCGCGTGACTAATTGAAACAACTGAAAAGATGTTATGAACCTTAGAAAATGAGAAGAAAAACACACAATAATAGATATAGGGGATTGTACTCAACATCACACTGTTGCGGCATGCAACCCGATCCACCCATGATACCGTTGCAGCGTGCAACCCGATCCAACCATAATACCCGTGACGACATTCCACACAATCCACACATAATAATCTTTAAGGAAATACTTACCGAGCTAAAATTCTTATACCTGCAAAATATTCGAATATCAACCACAAGTACACGAAGTGCATAATACAATCCCGGGGAAAGGGATAGTGCCATACGCCACGAAACTCAAGCACAACTAAGGTGCAATAAATGACATGTATCTTGAGAGCCATACTGCTCTCACAACACCATAATTTACATGGGATCTCAACACTAGTGCGAATAATCAAACCACCTCACAACCCACATGGAATAATACAGTATTACATGAAATAGATGATGATAGAAGGAACATCCAAGGCCCGAATACTCCTCTGTAACAATGCTAAGCTGAAATGAACACATCCGGCCTGATATAGATCCAACATTCATATTTAGATCTATCCTCGAATCTCAAGCCGATTTTGATAGTAATGCAGTGGGCTAATAACCTTCCAAGGATCCACATTAACTCCTCCTTCCTATGACACACAAGAACAACCGTCAAATGCGGGACAACCTTCCACGGTCCTCAATCAAATGAACCAAGTGCCCTTCAGCAATAATTTCTCAAATTAGCGATAGTACCATAACCTCCATACTTGGTTTCAATCAATCAAGTGACTACATGTCACACTTATACCATCTTCCCGTGGAATACGCTCCCACGACCTTCCACACCAGATAACAAGGTTGCACATCTATACCACCGGTCATACTAATACTGTAAAGCAATTTGGGGATTTGCAAATCAGTACACCGAGCCTCTTACACAGGACACTGATCTCACGCGACGCTAAAGACAATACTAGCTTACTCTAACCATCTAAATCCTTTTCTACTCATCCGAGCTTGCGACATTCTTGTCAATACCGAACTGCAACCTTGATCTTTAACTTCCAATTTCCATGCTACCCACTACACCTAATCATGACAATACGCAAGAGTAAAAGAATTTCATCATAACTCCTGAACCAATGGTAGGGTACACACTTCATCATATAGAAACCTTTCGCTTAACTCATTTCAAGACTACCATTGCCACACGTGACTGAATTCCCACAACTGCAGAGAAATACAAACCTTGAGTAGTGGTCTAAACCACTATAATTTTTGCGGTATCCATCTACATATAACAAGCCATAATACTCGAATGCCTCCAAATAAAATCAATCACGATGGGCGTCAAGCCTCGCACGTACCACCACAAATCACATGTATAACTTTAACTTGCTGAAGGAACTGATCATTCACCATCATGCCAATTTAACCATTGCTAACCGATCCGACTTCTTCTAATTTACTCCGGACTTGCCTTAGAAATAATAATATCTCCATTCAAAACATAGCGAACCCACATCTGCACTCATTCTGAGTGACTTTATATCACGAGACCATGCTGTCTCAAAACCCACGAATCGTCTCATACCCTCTTTGTGTGCACATTCGCATCTTCAACTGGTACACCCATTCTGATAATTCCTCTATGAATCCAAAGTTATTTTCTCCCATTCCTCCAATGCTACACCGCAGACTGAAGATAACATAAAACACTCCAAGCTCTTTTCATAATCCGCTGCAAAAGCTCGACACTCAACCATACTATGGACTCAAAATCCTTAGGCACCATACTTTAACTTTTGAATCCACTAGGACCGTTATTGAGAGTCACCCACTCTGACTTGGTCATGAATATGATCAACTCCAAGGCTCTGCTAGCACATGAACACCCTCTCAAAGAAACACCCGGCTGAATCACTTTTCTTGTAGATCACCTCTACACGAAGCATAAATCCTGAGTCTTCCCAAAGCTTGAACATAAATTGATAAGTCCAATTATAGCACACCTTTCCTCAAATCCTTTGCTCAAATCACCACTGATGTCCTCTTTCCTTAGTTGTAATAACCCACCAATATGCCGATAACCAGAAACCTTATAAGTAGATAAACATACAATCAAATTTTAGGTAGTGGGCTCTCCCACTTAGCTTGAAGCCACCTATTACATAACTCTGGAATCCACCGAGATTCCTTATCCCCCATTGACATGGTCTTGCACAATCAACACACCAAATTTCTTGAAATCCTTCTATTAGCATTTCATGAACACTCTAAATCACTAACGATATTTACATATTCAACCTCTTACTGGATAGCCAGTAGAAGTCTTCATAGAAGCTTCATTAACCATGTGACCGCTGACCTGCTCACAGAAGATAACTCACCTATAGAAATTGCATGCCAACATCTTCCAACGTTGCTTCACTAGGTACAAATTCTATAAAATCAGTAATCTATCCTGAGCCCGTGCTCATTCACCAGCTGTACAAGTTCGTTCACTCCTCATGCACATCAACTAAAGGTGCGACAATACATTTCCAATCCAAAGTCATGTTGTATCCTTCTTCATATCGAGCAACTCCTTTCTGTCGTATCCAATCTCCCGCCGTATAATAGCCAATATTCCAAACTAAGTCCATAGACTTAGTCACTGTCCACCGTGAATCCCAAGTCACTCTAAACTTTTCTCAAGGTATGTAGTTATCCTACCACAGAACCCATATGCTACTTTGCCACTCTCCAACTTTGGTCAAACTCACTCCTTTAAGCAATTACCGACTCATGTTTAATTTCTTACACTTTGAATTCTATAAATTTAACCACCGCAAGATACCTCCCAGATGTCCTTCCTCAACCTTCGTTGCCCAGTCGTTGCCTTAAATTAGAAATCCATCTCTGTAGCACCCGGATCAATAGATTGCTACCAACTTTAAACCTTTTTTAAGATCATTTTTCTCAAGCTGTCAACATTAGAAATACCCATTCGATTCCGAATTGCTGCATTTCGCTATCTTTGATAGCCACTTCTCTAGCACTATTTCATGCTACCCTGCTCGGAGCGATATTTTGACGAAGACCATAATACCAACGAACTTAACACGTTTGATCAAGGGCGACGACACCACATTACTGATAAAAGTTCTACCATTGAAAATACCAAGTCTTGTTACTCCATCAACCTAACTCTGAGCATTCGTAGGCCGATTGCCTTTCCTCTGCTGGAAATAAAATGCTTTTTGTTGAATCATGCATCGAGTAAACTTCCTTTCAAGTCATTCACTGCCCCGACACATAGACAAGCATCCTGCCATCATATTAATACTATGTGATAACAACTCATGGGCATCATAGCAACCTCTGCAAAGCCTCAAAGCACTCAGAATTACAACTACTAGGCTGAAAATGATAAAACATCGTTCTGTAAGGCGACAACATTAGCCCAGTCAATTCAACAGGCAGAAATATCCTAGACCACATCTATAGTACCATCAAAATTTCTCGATTCCAAATTGATAACAAGCACTTCACGTCGCATAAGATTGAATAAGAAAGAAATAAAGGCACAAGCCTCAAAGGAAGCAAATCGCATGATGATGAGTCAATAAGGGAAGTGCTCCTAACAGCCTTGTAGTCTCTCGAAGATAAGTACAGACACATCCATACTGATGCGCAAGACCCTACTAGACTTGCTCATAAATTGTGAGACCTAAGTGAACCTAGTGATCTAAACCATGTTGTCACGACCCAAAATTCATTAAGAGTTGTGATGGTGCCGGACACCGCTGTTAGGCAAGCCAATAATAATTAGTTAATTTGGTTCTCATTTTAGTATTTTTGAAATCGTAATTTTCCTTTAATTAAATAGTAGAAGATAGAATTACATGGTGAATAATAATATTTTTAACAATCTCAATATTGAATAGCCCATCACCCCAGAACTCGGTGACACAAGTGCATGAGCATCAACTAGGAAATAAAATAAAATATAGCATATGTCCGGAATACAAATTTGGACAGGAAAGAAAACATAAATACTCTAAAGGAGACTCTGCTGGCTGTGGGTCGTAATATGGAATGCAACTCACCTAAGTACCCGTATTAACCATGCAAATGCGCCCGCAAGGCCACTAAATATATAGATGTCTGCACAACAAAATATGCAGCAAGTGTAATATGAGTACATAAACAACGCGTACCCAGTAAGTATCCAGTCTAACCTCGAAAAAGTAGTGACGAGAGGTAGACTCCGACACTTACTATGGGCTATAAATAAAATGCCAATGACATAATTTAAACATGGGTTAAAAACGGCGGCAAGCTCAATATTATGAAGTAAGTAACCAACTCTTTTATACTAAAGGAATCTCCAAATTTATTTCTCATCATTTAACAATTTATCTTAAGAAAATAAATTTTTATCCTTTTAAAATTCCTTTACCAAGTTCAATGTGATATAAACAATCAAATTAACAAGAAGGTTGCAAACATCGCAAGTATAATATGATTTGGGTCCTAGACTACCCGGACTTAAGTATAATAGTAGCTACACACGGACTCTCATCACTTCATGCGTACGTAGCCCCCACAAATAGAAGCACATATTGAATTACTTCACCTACGGGGTTAGTTCCCGCTTACAAAGTTAGAAAGGAGACTTACCTCACTCAGAAATTCCATAGCCAGCTCCCAAGCTTTTCCAACAACTCAAACTGATGCCCAACGCTCCAAAACTAGTCAATAAACGTGCAAATCCATAAATATATACTCTTACTCTTTATAATCGTATTTACAACAATTTTAAACTCTGTTCGAAACGTCGATAAAAATTACCCTCAGGCCCACATGCCTGGATTTCGAAAATTTTCGAACATACCCATAACCCCATGAATTATTTCCAATTCCATGCCCAAATTCGTGGTCAAAATCCAAAAATACCAATTTCTAAGGTTTTCTTCCAAATCCCAAATTTCTACAAAATTTTCATGTCTAAATCCATACATAAACCTTGTATTTAACTCACAACTAGAAAAAATCATTTACATTTGATGATGATGGAACCCCCTCTCAAAATGCTCTAAAAAATTGCCTAAGTCCAAGTGGGAAATGAGGTAAATAGGCTAAGTCTCGGAATAAAAATCCTTGGCTCCAGTCGCAGATGTCGCATATCTGGCCCATCGCATTTGCGACAAATGCATCACAAATGAGAAGCCAAGCTGTCCCTGCTATGGTCGCATTTGCGAACAAAATCTTCGCAAATGCGAAGAGGACAGCATCGCAAAAGCGATCAATTCTTCGCAAATGCGATCCTTCACTCAGCAGCCCAGGTTCTCAAATGTGAACACTACCTCGCAAATGCGATCACACCAGAACCAGCAAATTCAACTTCTTCACAAAACACTCCGAAGCTACTCCGAAACTCACCCGAGGCCCCCGAGACCCCGTCCAATCACACAAACAAGTCCCATAACATAACACGAACTTGCTCGGGACCTCAAATCACATCAAAAAATGTCAAATTCATGAATCGCACCCCATTCTAAGCTTAATGAACTTTAGAACTTTCAACTTCTACATTCGATGTCGAAGCCTATTGAATCACGCCTGATTGACCTCAAATTTAGCACACAAGTCACATTCGACATTGCGGACCTACTCCAACTTCCGGAATGGGAATTTGACCCCAATATCAAAAAGTCCACTCTCGGTCAAACTTTTCAAAAATCTTCAAATTTCTAACTTTCGCCAAATGATCCCGAAATGACCTACGAACCTACAAATCTACCTCCAGACACGCTCCTAATATCAGAATAACCAAACCGAGCTATTCCTAGACACCCAAACGGACTTTGATAATATTGAAATTCACTTCAACCCAAATTTATGAAATTCTTCCAAAATGCTAACTTCCACAATAGGTGCCGAAACGCTCTAGGGTCATCCAAAACCCGATTCGGGCATACGCCAAAGTCCAAAATCATCATACGAACCTATTGGAATCTTCAAATCTCGATTCTGAGGTCGTTTACTGAAAAATCCAACCCTAGTAAATTCTTCCAACTTAAAGCTTCAGAAATGAGAATTTTCTTTCCATATCAACTTTGAACTTCTGAAATCCCAATTCCGACCACGCGTACAAGCCATAATACCTGATATGAAGTTACTCATCGTCTCGAACTACCAAACAATGCGCTAGAGTTCAAAACGATCGCAGGTCGTTACATTTATCCTCTGCTTTATTTTTATTATATTATATGTCATTGAATTTAATTTTTACTTTTCTATCATGTCGTATTAACGAAAATTTGTATCTTTCGGATCGAATCGGTTGCTTGTGGCCCGTCAAACAAAATTGATTACTTTGGCCTTGAAAATTATTTTTGGGTTAAACATATACAATTTTAAATTTATAAATATTAAGAATTCTTAAATAGACAACAAGGAAATTTTTAATTTTAATTGATATTATAATCATAGAATTAGAGACATAGATGCTCCGGTTATGGGGTATTAAAGGTTGTCCATTGCGGGTCTGAGAAAGGAAAGGGGCAGGACTAAGAAGTATTGAGGAGAGGTAATTAAGGGACATGACTAAGAAGTATTGAAGAGAGGTAATTAAGGGGCAGGACTAAGAAGTATTGAGGAGAGATAATTAAGCAACATATGCCATTGGTTAAGCTTACCGAGGATATGACCCATGATAGGAAGGTGTGGAGGTCAAGGATTAGGGTTGTTGGTTTACAAATAAAAGTGTGTTCCTCCTAGGCTTACCAATCTAGGACTACTTTTGTAAATTTCTATTTATGTTTCTTTATTATTAAATGTTGTGGCATTCGCATTCGTTACCATGTTACATTATTGAATACTATTCTTTGCTACTTGGTTGCTTTATTTTCATACTTCCTTGAGCCGAAAGTCTGCCAGAAACAATCTCTCTATGATGTAGGAGTAAGGTCTGCGTATACACAACCCTACTTAGACTCATTTATGGGATCAAATTGGATTTGTTATTGTTGTAGTAGATATTAAAAAATAATTAAATAATTATTTTGTTTAGTGCCAAATTTATTTTGAAGGGGTGCCCCTGATAGTGGGGAAGCCATAATCTATCTATCGTTGCCTATTTGTCTATCTGTCTGGTGAAGAGAGAATGGAAGAGACTCAATAGGGCAAGCACAAAATACCTCGTTTGAGTCTCCGGGTTAAGGGTAAAGTATGCGTATACTTTTACTGGGTTGTTGTTGTTATTGCTGTAGTGTTAAATTTATTTTGAAGGGTTAAAAAACAGAAGACATTTCCTAAAGAGTTTTGTGAATAGTTTATATAACGCGTAATGGCTTCATGGCCACTTAAACTTGGATCGGTTTGTAAAGCTGATACATGAACTTATATTTTTCTCATTTGAACACTTCAACTAGACGGAATGAATACTAATAAACACATTTGACCAAGCCTAAGTGGAAGTGGCATGGCTAAATAGTTTGCAAATCACGCTGCCAAGGCGCATGAATAGTTTTATTTTTATTAAAAAGGTATTAGAAATAAAATAAAATATAAATAAGAAAGAAAAAAGAAAAGAAAAAAAGACCTTCCTCTCTCCCCTCCTATTTTCCTCTCCCCTCTCAACTCTCTTATCTCATCTCTCTCGTATTCCCAAGCGAACTCCCCCTTCCTGTAAAAAATTTTCATTTTCTATCTTACTTTCCTCCACTTTCCTGTTTCTTTTTCCCTTTCTCTTCCCCATTTAGTAAATGGCTCCTGCACAAGGATGGTAAGCACAAATCTAAAAATAGTCCAAATTGTTATGCGTTGATTTACTGGAAAAAGAAATGAAAATTGAAATTTCTAGATAATCTTATGTCTTTTTCGTGAATATCCGAAGCATCAGCTCGTCACAAACTTCCAACAACTGCCTAGGTCAATACGAGAAAATATCAAGGGCGAGGTCCGGGTCGGATTGAGCTCTCAAGGTTTCATTTATGTCAGTTGGTGTGAACCCGGGTATGAGATTGTTGATCCATGATTCGAATTGTTTTTCTAATGGAGTTTGGGTTCGGGTTCGAGGGGTAGGGTTTGTGAGTTCATCGAAAGAGGATGGCGGTTGAGATCTTAGGGTTCCTGCAAGGTGATCAGCGGCGGAGGAGCCGGAGATAGGGCGGAGAGATAGGGAGGAGAAGAGAGAGGTGATTAACGATCGAGTTATATACACCTGCATTTTCAATACCGAAGAGAACGACAAGTATTACTAAGGTTTGGAGTTGTTGGTGGACTATTGGCTATGTATGGTGGAGAAAAAAGAGAAAGAAAAAAAAAATTAAATTTTTTAAAGATTAATTTTTTTTTAATAATATAAGACCCACAAATCTAGATGGTTCAACGTCTTGAGTGTTAAAAAATATAATTTCATGCATCAGGTACAAATTTAAATTATAATGGTGGACCGATGGGTGACTAGCAGAAAAGTTGCTTCGTTGTCGGAGTGGTGAACAGCCACTGAACTGGGGGAAAAAATGCAGGCGTTTCTATCAACACCGAATACTGCAAAAACCTGTTACTTCAATCACACAAGATTAATACACAACAATCAATATCTCACCTCTAGAAATCTCCATTTTCCCCTTTCACCATCCCCTAAATCACTTCACTTCTCAAACTCCTATTCACAAATTCTTGTTCTGAATCAAAAACCCAAACCCATTTCACAAACATCCAGGTCAATAAGTGGGCCCCTTCTGTGTGCAAATTCTTCAAATGCCATTACTGCCGATGATAATAACAGCAAGAAAAGCTTCGGGGATTGGATCCAAACTGTTGGGGAGGCCATTTCTGTCTTGTTTCCTTTATGGGTAGCTTTGGGTTGCTTAATTGGGCTGTTCAAACCCAACTCCTATAATTGGGTCAAACCCCAATGGACCGTGATGGGTATTACACTTACAATGCTTGGCATGGGAATGACTCTTACTTTTGATGACCTTCGTTCTGCTTTAGCTATGCCTAAACAGTTATTCTGCGGTTTCATCCTTCAGTACTCGGTATTTTATTAACCTTTTGTCCTTAGAATACTTATTACTCTTTTTAGTGTACTTCTGAAATACTAAAGAATAAGTAAATTGATCAATCAAAGGTCCAAATTATCACGTTGCCAGAGGTGGAGCCAGGACTTCAGGTTCTGGATTTTTGGGACCTCGATTTCAAGTGTTAATAATTGAGTTCTACATTTAATATTTATACATATTTCATGAATTCAAAACACTAAATACACCTTTTGAGCAAAAGCTAATAGGTTCGGTCGAACCCGTAGGTCGGCTTGCGCCTCCGCCCCTGACCAGTGTTGTAAGCATACAGCTAGAAATAAACTAGCCAAAGTAATAGAGGTAACATTTATACCTAAATATTAATCTGAATTGACATGAATCTCGATTTTAATGACCAAGAACTGGCTATTGGTAACCGAAGTAAATGTAGAATTCACGTAACCCCACAGAAAAATTTCCTTTTCATGAATACTGTTTAAACTGAACAGTGGATTGTGGATGACTCATTTCCAGTGCATTGTTTTGATGTATGAAGCTTTGTCCATTTTAGTCTACATTTGTGGCAGAAGAAGGAGCAACATTTATTCTGTAATTTTATTGATAACCAATAAATCCATTGTTTTTAGCTTTTGATGCGCGGTGAATTTGAACTCATTGACCACCATGCTACGGTTACTTGTGGTCCAATGATGTGTGCCTAGCACACATTTCTCTTTGTAATGATATGGATGAACTATGCTGACAACTTGTAAATAATTTCCAAAAATCATCTGCAAATTCGAAATGAATTGTAGCACTTTGCCACCAAGTGGCATTTCACCATGTAAAGACAGAAGACTTAGTTAGGATTGAGAATTAAATAGAGATTCCTCTCCTTTAGGGTGCAAACTGATATTATTTTAGTTTTATGTTCCTCTCTACCGATTGTTGATTTTATCCAGATTTGTCAGCTTCTGGTTATGCATTTTCTTCCTCTTGAATGTTAGCTCTTAGATTGCAACTCAAATATATGCTTCCCTGGACTTCTTTTTTGCTTGTTAAACTAATAGTTTGTTCTATTTGTCCATCTTCTCTTTTTGTTGTGAAATTGCACTCCCTGTGATGTCTCTCAGAAATGCTTTCTATATTAAGTGAACTTGTTCCGTGTTTATGTTTACCTTGTCAGTTCGTTGTCCATTTGTTGTGATGACCTGCGCTAGATTTGCAGTTTATACCACAAACTACTACTCCCTCCAATTCAAATTAGATGACACATTTCGCTTATCGAGAGTCAAACTGTACGAAGTTTGACCAACTTTTTAAAATTTACTTTTTTTATATCATATTGACATGAGAAAAACTGCATTTTATATTACTTTTTGTATAGTTTTTGAATATATAAATTTTAATTGAAAATACTGAGTTGAACTAATCCAATTTAGCTTCAAAGTTTAGTCAAATTGACTCTCGATAAACGAAATCTGACATCTAAATTGAAACAGAGGGAGTAAGAAAATCTATTTGCTGCATAATTTCTTTGGCATGGACAAGTAAACAGGCTGTTTTCTGGTGTAGGTGATGCCTTTATCAGGTTATTTTATTAGTAAGCTGTTAAATTTGCCATCCCATTATGCAGCAGGCTTGATATTGGTTGGCTGCTGTCCTGGAGGTATGCTTAGTTAGACTCCTTTTCAAACCCTCTCCTTATAGACATTTACTAAGCATCTCATGCATTTTTCTGCAGGGACGGCAAGTAACATTGTCACTTACATTGCATGGTAGGTACTTTTGGAAAGTTCTCTTGTATCATTGTTATTCATTACTATTGTTTTGCTGTCGTTTTCATTATAAATACCTACTAGGTGTTATTTAACTGCAGTGGCAATGTGGCGCTTTCAGTATTGATGACTGCTGCAAGTACCCTATCTGCCGTGGTTAGTAGTTTTGTTTGGTTGATGAATATAATATGCATATAAGACATTTATATCTGTACATATGCTTATGTTGTGTGTTTAATGCATCCCAAGCACAAGTGACCTAAAACAATTCATGAGATAGTTCTAAAATGTGTAACTTAAGGTAAGCTCTAAAGTCTTGTAAAGAAAGCTTTTGGCCGACAAAGAAATGCATTATTGACAGAATAATCAACAAGCAACTAAATCAAATCTGGGGAGCTTCTTTTTCAAGTTACTTTGAATTTGAATTCTCGCGATTCCTAAAAGCATGAAGACATTTGGAGGAGTTGGTCCATTTTGTCCTAAGAGCGATACAAGCTTAATAAGATTGCAGAGCAGTCGACTGTTGCCTTCATCAAAGACAAAGATGTACTGTCAGGATCGACATCAGATATAGACAGGACGTTTTTGAAATTCAGGTGGGAAAAATATGCAGATTTAAGTGAAGGCTTCAGCACTAATTACAATCATTTCTTTTCTAAACGATTAAATTAATCGCTACCACCAGAGTTGTAGTGCAAACAGGTCCAAATAATTAGCGTCTAGACAACAATCAAGGTGCAGGGTTAGAGACTGTGAAACTGAGTATTCAATGATCATGTGAAAGTGTCAAGTGCAGAACAGGAAAGTGCGTCTTGATCGTCAAGAATATAAAAAGAGATTTAGGTTCTTAGGTTGTTTTCTTGATATGTAGTTTTTTTAGATTGTTGATCTGTGTTTAACTATGCCAGCAAAATTATTGGTAGGCAAATCAATGTTTGGGACTGCTCTGAAAAGATACAAATGGCAATCTTTATATCTAAATGTAATAAACAAAGCATTATCTCGCCAATTAATAGGCAACAAAAGCACTTTTCTCTAAGACTGGTGGGCCGTTCTATATTAGTACACTCATATTCTTAAACAATGTAGTAAGAAGATGACACTTTTCTTAATATCGTTGAAGATACTCTAATCCTATCTGATGGTGTGAGAGCTCCCTCAAGTTAATTGACCTTTCTGGTTACACGTGCAGGTGATGACACCTTTCCTAACAGAGAAACTTGCAGGGCAATTTGTTGCAGTAGATGCAGCTGGACTTTTCATGTCCACTTTGCAGGTCTGTTTCCTAGTTTGGATATTGGCTTATCATTATCGTAGTATTGTAATTTGTCAGAATAAATTATAAACCCTGCCGACATGCAGGTGGTTCTTCTTCCTGTCTTAGCTGGTGCATTTCTGAATCAGTATTTCAAAGGCCTTGTCAAAATTGTGTCTCCATTGATGCCCCCTATTGCTGTAGCAACTGTTGCAGTTCTTTGTGGAAATGCAATTGCGCAGAGTTCTTCTGCAATCCTCATGTCAGGTCAACAGGTCGTCTTAGCTGCTGCTCTTCTTCATGCATCTGGTTTCTTCTTTGGCTACGTACTCTCAAGGATGCTTGGGGTTGATGTATCATCCTCAAGGACAATATCTATTGAAGTCGGCATGCAGGTAAGCAAATGATTTCAGAAATAGACTCTGGGAAGAGCTCTCTCTCTCCCCATTTATCCCAAAAAAAAAATAAAAAAATTGCCCTTTCCAGTCCTTTGTGTGTGACTGAAGAAAATATTTGTAAACGTATTACACAATGGAAACTGAAAAACAAGCAGGGGAAAGATGACACACAATTAATTAGATAAGCCCTTGATATATAAATCATGCCTTTTAGCAAGGTGCTGTATAGTCATTAAAGTGTGCTTTGTTTGTTGCAGAATTCGGTACTTGGAGTAGTTCTAGCGACTCAGCACTTTGGTAATCCGCTTACTGCAGTACCATGTGCGGTTTCTAGTGTTTGTCACTCAATATTTGGCAGTGCCTTGGCTGGTATCTGGAGGCGTTCTGTTCCAGATCAAGTGCAGCAGTGAGTCACTCTCTTGGTGTATCTTGGCAATTGTTTGTTCACGAATCTGAGATTGTAGCGTTCTATTTTGGCACTGGATCGCTAAGTGAAACATCAAGCTTGGTAGTCAATAGTCATTGGAGTTATAGGGTCTTTTTTAGAAGTTCCTAGTGTTGATGTCTGGTTAATCACCATTGATATTCGATACCAACAACATTTTTATTTTTTTTGGTGGTGATTTTAAGGTGTACCAGGTAACTTTTGAATTCTGGGAACTTCTAAAACTGCTTCGATCAGAAAAATTGATCCATTACGCTGGAAGTACCTATGGTTATAATCTCTACGTATTTGGGGTTTTGGGGTTTTGTGTGGGGGGGGGGG
>MU667689.1:47889-60919 GCA_026770625.1 Nicotiana glauca
TTCACATAATCAGAATCAAACAATTGACACAAAACCAAACAAATAAAACCATATTGAAAATTATCAGAACCTATTTGTTTAATCCTAAGACTAATATCTAAAAATTACACTGTTACTAATCAAGAATCAATAACCCTAGTTAACGAATCAAAAACTAAAAGAACAAGTAACAATTAGAACACATGCAAGAAAAGGAATAAATGCAGAAAAGGAAACTTAGCTTTTTTTTTCAGACTTTCTACTTTTCTTTTTCTTCTTTCTTTCTCTTTTTTTTTAGTTGAAAGCTTTTCCAGGACTTCAGGGGCCTTGGATATCAGTTTTTTTGGATTTGGTCGCCGGCAGACCTTTGAATTTTGATTTGAGCTTTTTTCAGTGACTTCTAGGACTCAAGGATTTCAAAAATGGGCTAAGGGTGTCAAGGGGAAGCTTTGGTATGATTTTGGAGCGATTTGGGTGAAGTAGTGTTCACCGGAATTAGGGTTCCGGCGACACTTTTTGGAATATTCGAGATGATTTAGAGGGATTCGAGGGAAGGGGGATACAGGAGTGTGATCAAGGTTGAGAGGCGGTTCAGGGGTGTTATTTGGGTAGTGGTTGGCATGGTTGTCGTCTCCCGCCGGTAGGGTTCCGACGGGGACTAGGGAGAATACGGGGGCGGCTGAAAGATGAGGGAGAAGAAGAAATAAAATGATTTAGGGTTTGTGTATATTTTTGGTATATTAAAAGAGCTTTGGTTAATCTAGAACCGTTGGATAAGATAGATCAATGGCTCAGATCCTTTGAGACTAAAACGACATCGTTTGCCTTTAATGCAAACTCAGTCTCGTCCATTGGATTAATCAAATGAGCGGCCCAGAATGAAGTTACAATACGTTGTCGTTTCATTTATTAGGTGGACTGAGTTATATGACCGTTGGATCATTAATTTCAACGGTCCAGATTTAAAGGCCCCAAAACGGGGTCGTTTGGAATTAAGGCTGGGGACTGACCGGGTATTTTTTTGGGCCTGGGCGGGTATTTTCATTTTGTTTTGGGATGGTAATTAGTCCAATTCTTATATTAGCCCAAATCCTTTATTTTGTATTTTTGCATTGTATTTACCTTTTGTATTTTTGTATTTTATTATTTTATTTTTTTCTTTTGTATTTTGTATTTTATTTTCCTTTTACTACTTTATTTATTTTCTGATTTTATTTGATTGTTAAGCTAATTAAATTCTAAAATTTATTTAATATCTATTTTATAGTAATTTTCAATTAAAACACTAAAAAGGCTATTTTTTTTATTTTCCTTAAATTGTTCCAAAAATGAATCAATACTAAAATTGTAAATCTAAAAATCATAATGCATATGCATATTTTTGTATTTTTTAATATGAATTATTATGCAACTAATTATCACAAAAATGCCACAAATATCAACAAAAATTGAAAAATTATTTTGTTTGGATTTTAGGAATAATTTGCTTAGGGCAAAAATCACGTGCTCACAAGCCCATTTCTATTCCTCCCTATCGTATGGCACCAGTAGAGTTGAAAGAGTTGAAGGAGTAGCTTTAGGAACTCCTAGATAAGGGGTTCATTCGTCCAAGTGTGTCACCGTGGGGTGCACCGGTCCTATTTGTGAAGAAGAAAGATGGCACAATGAGAATATGCATTGACTACAGGCAATTGGACAAAGTAACGGTGAGGAACAAGTATCCCCTGCCTCGTATTGATGATTTATTTGACCAGCTTCAAGGGGCAAGGGTATTCTCCAAGATTGATCTCCGTTCAGGCTATCACCAGTTGAAGATCAAGGGTTCAGATATATTATGAAGACTGCTTTCAGGACTAGGTATGGGCACTATGAGTTTCTTGTTATGTCCTTTGGGCTAACCAATTCCCCAGGCGCGTTCATGCACTTGATGAACAACGTATTTCGACCGTATCTGAATTCATTTGTTATTGTTTTTATTGATGATATCCTGGTGTACTCGCGTAGCTAGGAGGAGCACGCACAGCATTTGCGAGTGGTATTACAGAGATTGAGAGAGGAGAAGCTTTATGCAAAGTTCTCCAAGTGAGTTTTGGCTTGGATCAGTGGCTTTCTTGGGACACGTGGTGTCCAGCGAGGGTATTCAGGTTGACCCGAAGAAGATAGAGGCAGTGCAGAGTTGGCCTAGACCGACCTCAGCCACCGAGATTTATAGTTTCCTTGGGTTGGCAGGGTATTATCGTCGGTTTGTTCAGGGATTTTCCTCTATTGCATCGCCCTTGACCAAGTTGACTCAGAAGGGTGCTCCATTTGTGTGGTCGGATGAGTGCGAGGAGAGCTTTCAGAATCTCAAGACAGCTTTGACCACGGCTCCAGTGTTGGTTTTGCCATCAGCTTCAGGTTCTTACACTGTGTATTGTGATGCTTCGAGAGTTGGGATCGGGTATGTGTTGATGCAGGAGGGTAGAGTTATTGCATATGCTTCTCGTCAGCTGAAACCCCACGAGAAGAACTACCTTGTACATGATTTGGAGTTGGCTGCTATAGTTCATGCTTTGAAGATTTGGAGGCACTATTTGTATGGGGTATCCTGTGACGTATTCACCGATCATCGCAGTCTTCAACATCTATTCAAGAAAAAAAATCTTAATTTGAGGCAGCGGAGGTGGCTAGAGTTACTCAAGGACTATGATATTACCATTTTGTATCACCCGGGGAAGGCCAATGTGGTGGCCGATGCTTTGAGCCGGAAGGCGGTTAGTATGGGTAGCTTGGCATACATTCCAGTTGGGGAGCGGTCATTTGCAGTTGATGTTCAGGCTTTGGCCAATCGGATGGTGAGATTAGATATTACAGAGCCTAGTCAAGTGTTGGCTTGCGTTGTTTCTCGATCTTCCTTGTATGACCGCATCAGAGAGCGCCAGTATGATGATCCACATTTGTTTGTCCTTAAGGACAGGGTTCAGCATGATGATGCCAGGGATGTGACTATTGATAGTGATGGCGTGTTGAGGATGTAGGGCCGGATTTGCGTGCCCAGTGTGGATGGGCTACAGGATTTGATATTGGAGGAGGCCCAGAGCTTGCGGTATTCTATCCATCCAGGTGCTGCAAAGATGTATCACGATTTGAGACAGCACTACTGGTGGAGGAGGATGAAGAAGGATATAGAAGGGTTTGTAGCTCGATGTCTCAACTGTCAGCAGGTCAAGTACGAGCATCAGAGACCGGGTGGTATACTTCAACAGATGATTATTCCCGAGTGGAAGTGGAAGAGGATTACTATGGGCTTTGTGAGTGGTCTCCCTCGGACCTTGAAGAAGTTCGACTCGATTTGGGGGATTGTGGATCGGCTGACCAAGTCTACGCACTTCATTCCAGTATGTACTACTTATTCTTCAGAGCAGCTGGCAGGGATCTTTATCCGGGATTGTCCGATTGCATGGGGTTCCAGTGTCTATTATCTAAGATAGGGGTACTCAGTTCACTTCTCAATTCTGGAGGACATTTCAGCGGGAGTTGGGTACGCAGGTAGAGTTGAGCACAGCATTCCATCCTCAAACGGACGGGCAGTCCGAGCGCACTATTCAGATATTGGAGGACATGTTGCAAGCCTGTGTTATTGATTTTGGGGGTTCATGGGATGAGTTTTTGCCGCTTGCAGAGTTTGCTTACAACAACAACTATCAGTCGAGCATTCAAATGGCTCCGTATGAGGTATTTTATGGGACGCGATGTAGATCTCTAGTTGGATGGTTCGAGCCCAGGGAGGCTAGGTTGTTGGGGACAGAGATGGTTCAGGATGCCTTAGAGAAGGTGAAGCTGATTCAGGAGAGGCTTCGTATAGCTCAGTCGCGTCAGAAGAGTTATGCGGACCGGAAGGTTTGAGATGTATCTTATATGGTGGGCGAGAAGGACTTGTTGAAGGTTTCGCCTATGAAGGGCGTCATGCGGTTTGGGAAGAAAGGGAAGCTGAGTCTGAGGTTCATTGGGCCTTTTGAGATACTTAGGAGGATTGGGGAGGTGGCTTATGAACTTGCTTTGCCACCCAGCCTGTCTAGTGTGCATCCGGTATTTCATGTATCTATGCTCCGGAAGTATGTTGGGGACCCGTCTCATGTTTTAGACTTCAACGCGGTTCAGTTGGATGATTATTTGACCTATGATGTGGAACCAGTGGGTATTTTGGGCCGTCAGGTTCGAAAGTTGAGATCAAAGGATATAGCTTCGGTGAAGGTACAGTGGAGAGGTCGGCCCGTGGAGGAGGCTACTTGGGAGACTGAGCGGGAGATGCGGAGCAGATATCCTCACTTGTTTGAGGCTCCAGGTATGTTTCTTGACCCACTCGAGGACGAGCGTTTGTTTTAGTTGGGGAGGATGTGAGGACCCGACCCGTCGTCACGTGAGTTACCACCCTGTTTCCCCCATGTTATGTTTCTTTATGCTTCATTATCGATTTGAGGTGATCGAGTCGAATTGGATTAGTTTTTAGATGGAAATGAGACACTTAGTCTCTTTGAAGGAAGCTTGTTTTAGAAAAGTCAACTGGAAGTTGACCATTTAGTTAGAGGGCTCGGATATGAATTCCGGTGATTCAGTTAGCTTCGGGGGATGATTTGTGACTTAGGAGTGCGATCGGAATTGGTTTTGGAGATCCGGTGTAGAATTAGGCTTGAATTGGCGAAGTTAGTATTTTGGCGAATTCCGGTTGGTAGGTGAGATTTTGATACGGGGGTCGGAATGGAATTCTGAGAGTTGCAGTAGCTCCGTTAGGTGATTTTGGATGTGCGGGTAAAATTTCAGGTCATTTGGAGGTGTTTTGGTCGGGTTTTTGATCGAATGTGTATTTCGGAAGTGTTGAAGAAACTTATGCTTGAATCCGATGTGAATTGATGATTTTAGTATTGTTTGATGTGCTATGTTGATTGAAACAAGTTCGTATGATGTTTTGGGATATGTTGGTGCTTTTGGTTGAGGTCCCGGGGGGCCTCGGGGTGATTTCAGATGGCTAAACGGAAGATTTTGGACTTTGAAAATTGCAGAAAATGCAGCAGTCAGTGCAGCAGGCTTTTGGCCTTCGCATTCACGGAGGTGCCCTTCGCGTTCGCCTAGTTGTGTTTTTTGGGCCATCACGTTCGCGATAGTGGCCTCGCGTTCACGTAGAAGAGCCTGGAGGCCCTGCCTAGTTTGTTCATCGCGTTCGCGATGAGGGACTCGCGTTCGCATAAGAGGAGGTCCCTGTGTATCGCGTTCGCGTCCAGTGGTACGCGTTCGCGAAGGGTTAACCGGTCAGTGGGATTTTTGTTCATCGCGAACGCGAGAGGGGCCTCACGTTCGCATAGAAGAAATATAGCTGGGCAGAAGGGTTTATTTATGATATTTCATCCGCGACCCATTCATTATTTCCTCCATTGTTGACTACCTTAAGAGCTTTTTGGTGGAAATTGAAGAGGATTTTGACGTGAATTGATTGGCAGTAAGTCTCGTGACCTAGAAACGCTATTTTATTGAAGAATCAACCTTCAATTCTTGAAAAATTGGGTGAAAATTTGAAGAACTAGGGCTTGGATTTTGAAATGAAAATTCGGGATTTGAGGGGGCATTTGAACTTCGATTTTAGTAAATTTGATATGTACGGACTCATGGCGAGACGAGTAATCTGATGATGTGAATTTCGTAATTTTTCGAGAAGTGGGCCCGGTGCTCGGGTTTTGCCAACCTCATGATTTTTGATAATTTTCAAGCCTTTTTATTGGGTTATGTTCCCTTAGCCTATTGTAATGTATTCCTTGTGGTTTTGACTAGATTCTACGCATGAGGAGGTTAATTTGCGAGGCAAGCGCAAGGCGAGTTAGGATTTCGACCGGCTTGAGGTGAGTAATGGTTATAAATGATGTTCTGAGGGTCCGAAACCCCGAATTTGCACTATGTGGTGCTATGTTGAGATGAGACACGCGCTGTATGATGAGCGTGAGGTTTGTTACTGCTGGGGATTTGGACTCGGTCCATCCCGATTGATGACTCTACCGTATTCTTGACTGAGACTTAATCAATATCAGTATATTTTTGGGCTAGTTGCCATGTTTGGGGCCTTGTGCCAATCTGTAGAACCCTTAGGGGGTATGTTTTGCTAGTTGACCTCACTTTACTTGTTGAAATCATACTCTCAGTCATGTTCTTAACTGATAAAAATAATATGAACCGGCTTTAGAAGTTGGCAATCCAGATGAGAAACACATGGGGTTGGAAACCCCGTCTTAGCCGAGCGAGCCCGAGTGGCCAAGTCTGTATTCACTGAGAAGGGTCAAGGACGCCATAGTGAGGGTATTTGATATATACCGGATCGGGCTGCACGCCGCAGCAGTATATACATATATTATATGGATCGGACTGCACGCCGCATTAGTATATTATACGGATCAGACTGCACGCCGCAGTGATATATATATATATATATATATATATATATATATATATATATATATATATNCGGTTGTAGGAGCCCCTCCGGAGTGTGCACACCCCCAGTGAGCGCAGTCGACTACTATTATTGGATCGGGCTCCACGCCGCAGCAGTACATACTATTACTGGATCGGGCTACACACCGCAGCAGTATACATATATATTTATGGATCGGGCTGCACGCCGCAGCAGTATACGGTACTGATCGGGCTGCACGCCGCTGTAGTGTAAGTAAATTACCGGACCTTGAGATGAGTAAGTGAGTAGTGTACTGGTTGAGGGATATTCACCTGTTTTTCCTCGCTTAGCTGTTGTTTACTGCATTTACTGTTTGTTATAGAACTGTGTAGTATTTTTACGAGTTTTCTTATCTTCAGTCGTTATTTATTGTTATTACTCACTGAGTCGGAGTACTCACTTTACTCCCTGCACCATGTGTGCAGATACAGGCATCCCGGAGGCATAGTGGAGCTGTTTTGCTGTTGTCCAGACTATCACCGAGGTTATCGAGGTAGCTGCATGGCGTCCGCAGGACCCAATTTCTCCCCTTATCCCTTTTATTTCCGCATTCTAGACTTTCATATGTATAGGCTGCTACTCAGTTGTATTTAGAGGCTCTAGGCTCGTGAAACCAGATCTTTTGGGAGTTGTATCAGTACTTGTTATGGTTTTCCGCACTGTTTTATCCATTATCACGGATTGAAATCATGTTAAACTGGTAAATTAACTCTATTAATTGGTAATGAGTTTTGTACGTGGGTTGAGAGTGTTGAAATGGTCAGGCTTCCCTAGCATTATGTTGGGCGCCATCATGACCGTGATTAGGGTCGTGACAATATCGTATTGACAAGTAAGATGACAATTGAATTTTATTAAAGCGATACAATCTAATAGGATCAAATAAGCCCGATCATAATTTAATTTAATTAATTTTTTTAATACTGACCACGCATCGCGCGGGTACGACTACTAGTTACTTCTAAAAGCTATAGAGTTAAATCTTTGTTCTCACAACCATTACTTTTATTCTCTCTTCTTCCCACATCTTTTACATATGCTTCAAGTTGTCGTTCGGCTTTATTGCTTCTCTTCTATGTCATCTAGTTGCAATGTAAAAAAATCGAAGAGTAAAATCCACCATTGAAGGCCATTCAAAGCTTTGCTTTCGAAAATATAATTTTTGAGTTTGTTAGTTGTTTGGATTGGGTGTTCTTCCAATTGACTGAAAATATCAAACGAAGTTCAAAATTTAAATTTCGAGTAGATTTGAGTTAAATTTCAGAAAAGACGCAAAGAAGAAGACGAAGTCAGATTTTTGTATAATTATGTATAATCTTGTATAATAGTGTATATGAGTGTAGAAACACACATTATATACTATTAAACACTTTTATACACCTTTATACAAGCGTCTGTAGACGAACTTCTTTCACGATTTTCAGTTGCGATTCTTGTTCAAAACCAGTCCAAATCTCCATTAAATGACTTCAAATTTTATATATAACTTCCTTTTACTATTTCTAACAAGTCTAAGCAACACTCAATCCAAATTTCTCATCAAATCAAATTCGAAATTTAAACTCACATATTTAAACTTGTTAAAAATTTAATTTTCGCCACCAAAATGAATTTGGTTGTTGAACTAATATTTGAGTCACAGTTATTGATTCGGAAATTAATTTAAAAGCTTGAGGAATCTTTTTTAGAAATTAAATAATAATTTTAAGAACCTATTGGAGTTGAATGTTGAATTTTAGCCTATTATGTTTGGGCTAGTTAGTTGTAAATTAAAATATAGGCTATAAAATTGAGAAGTAGGAAACCTAATTGTTCTAGAGTGAAATTTTCCCTATGAAATATGTGGATTGGCATTCATGGTTTTATTTTTCTTTCTTTTTATCAAGGTAAGATTTTTGTTTTTTAGACATTCATGTTTTTTTAAAGGGAAAGCATCCTATAAATGTAGTCAAATCTTCTTTCTGTATTAGTATACAAAGTCTAATTACCCTGAAATTGTCGTCCCACCCTAAATAGTTGATGCCACTGGGAGCGAAAGAAAGGGTTTTTTACATTTTTATACACTAGGAACTTTATTATCCGTTCTATTTAATTTTTAATTTAATTCTTTCCTATATACAAATTTATCAATTATATTCACTTTAGAAATTAAATGAGTATTCCTTTATATTATAATTTAATTATTTTTTATTCTTATTCTCTCTTCCTCATGCGCTCTCTCTGTCTCCTGCTCTCTGTCTCTCTCTCTCAATCTCTAATTTCAGTAATGTAGAACAAAGGAAAATAGAGCAACAACTCTGCTATTGACAACCATTAAAAAGCTTTGAAGCTTTAAATTCGTATTTGGGTTTTCAAAAAATATTATTTATTTGAATTGGGTATTGTTGCAAACAATTGGGAATTTCTCTGCTTCTTTCTCTATCTCTTAATCCCTAATTCCAGTAATGTAAATCAAAGAAAAAGAGAGCAGCAATTCCATCATTGATAGTCATTAAAACGCTTTGAAGCTTTGAATACGAATTTGAGTTCTCAAAGAGCAATATTTGTTTGAATTGGCTATTGTTGCAAACAATTGGGAATATGGTTTGGAGTTTATATCTCAATTTTGAGAATGTTTTGGTGAAGATTAGACTTGATTTTGGCTGAATTTATATTCAAACTCGAAAAAGAAGAAGAAGAAGAAGATGATGACATGACATATATTATACTTACGAAATTGTAGAAAAATTGTATTATGTTGTTTGTATATATTTTTTTTATTTAAATATTGTATGAAAGTTGAACAATATTGTATAAAAAGTGTATTTAAATTGTGTGATATTATAGTTGTATATAATTGGATAGAAATAATGCATGAAAATTGTAGATAAGTTGTATAACATATAATTAGTTGTATATATATGTGTGGATTGTATATATTTTGTAACTAAAATGTGTTTAGGTCGAGTAAATATCAAAACATGGACCTTTTTTGTTATAATATTTCAAATAGTGTATAGGTATATAAAAATGGGTGTCAAATTTGGCACAAGCCCAAATGAACCGACCAACTCGTCCAAGATTAGGCTGATTATTTATTGACCCGCACATTTATTGAACTTAGTACAACATTTCAATAACCAGGGGAGCCTGTGTCCGTAAGACTCCTTCCTCCCTGTTGCTTGCGGATATTGCATTGGCAATTTGGCGTAGGATAAGACAAGGTAGAGGTAGAAGTGAATCCAGAATTTAGTTTCTTCATTATGAGCGTGATGTTATTATATGTATATATTTTAACAATCTTTTTGCAGATGCATTCATAATTGGGGCCACATACAAGCACTGATTTAGCGAGTTGGGAACCTAAATAGGTTCTTTTACAACTCAAAAAATATTTTTAAGTTAAAAAAAAAAAAAAAGACAATTGTATATACAACGCCAGAAAAACTGGCGTTGTATCCGTTCAATACAATTAAATTATTAAAAAATATTAAAAATATGAAGTTATATTTAAAAAAATACATAACTATTAATGATAGTTTGAGCACGTACGTCCTAAATACTTACGCCACTGGCGACTCCCGATACCTTTCAGTAATGAATATAGTAGGAGGGACCATATTCATATATGTACAATATACAGAAATCTTTGTTTCTGCACGGAAAAATCCAGAACAATTAATGGGTAAAAATTCAGTTAATATGTCAGAAATGCCAGCTCCCTTCATCTTGGCTGTTGCCTACAAATTAAAATACACATTAGACAAAATCAAGCCAAAGAATACCATACAATCAGCAAAGCTGGCTGATACAAATAATATCATGTGCTCCTCAATAGCTCAGACCCCACTACACACTAGCATTCTGCAGATGTTATTCTTTGACCAAGCATACCTCTCTGTTTCCTTATTAATTACTCCACCCAAAACTTTACCTTTATACTGATCTTAACGTCTATGGATGTTCGTTCCCTCTTTTAATTTCTCAGTGTATTTCTAAAGGAGATCTAGGAAGAGTCATAGGGGAATATAGATCACATATAAACACTTTGGTTGAGATTTTTTCACCCTTAATAATCCGAATTAGTGGGCTAGTGAGTTTCATATAACGGATGTCTAAAGCAATAAAAGAAAAAGGAATAGCTAGATTACGTATAGAGGCACAAATTACCTGGATGGACCAAGATTACAAGCAGGAGAAGTTCGGACCTACTGCAACTCATCGCAAACTTTATGTCGCATGAGAAATTAAAGAAGCTAGCTAGCTAATTCTTGATGGTTCTGAGGCGGAAGTAAGGGGTGTTTAACGGGTGGGCCGGGCCGGGCTGGGTAAGGAAAATTTGGTTAAAATATCATGGTATAACCAGTTTTCACACTGGTCAATGAAAAATAGCCGGCGTTTACCAAGTCAATGAAAAATAGCCACTATTTTGCTGCAACAGGGACCGGTCCAGTATAATATACGGGAGTTCTGGTGCATTTGTGTACGAACTCCAGCATATTATGCTGAACCGGTATACTTTGCTAACTCGTGTAAAATTTGCGGGAAATTGGAGCACCAGTGCTCCAAACTCTAGTATATTATACTGGACAATTATACTTGATGGAATTCCCGTAAAATTTGCGGGCGTATTTTTCCGAATTTTGAACAGTGTTTTCGCTCAGATTTAAAGTGGCTAAATTTCGATAACTTTTGAAACTTGGCTATTTTTCAACGACCAGTGATAAATCTGGCTATTTTTAAATTTCTCGCGAAAATTTGAAACCGTCTGAGTTTCGAACCAGGCCGGTTGCGTGTTAGGGGTTACCGGGCTTAACGGGTTCGGGTTCATCCGGGTAAAAAATGAACCGTAAGGATTACGGGTCCAAGGGGCCGGGCGGTTAGTGTTTTTTTTTTGTATTTTGTACAACTATTGTAATTTATATTAATATAAAGTAAAAATATAAAGAATACAATGAAGATGAAAAAAAAATTGCACTTATAAATTGCAAGTGCAATATTTATTTCAAAATTCAAACTTACAAATCGAAAGGTTTACATTTAATAAGTAAATTAACGAACAAAGAGTAAATTCAAAGGTTTTGCATTACCTTAAACTCTAAAAACTTTTAAAAAACTAATTGAAATCTAGCCAGTTCTACAAGGATTTTGTTTGACCGGATTTGACCTGTCCGATTAACCGGATGATTAAAGTGAACGGACCAACCCCCCACCTCAGTAATCTAGCCCACCGCCCCCTAAGAATCGGGCTGGGTTTCAACCGATATGGGCCGGGCCGGTCCGGGTCAACCCGGCCTGTTGACACCTCTAGGTGGAACAAACAAAAAATATCAAAGCATTACATGATTGATGGAAAGAGTGTACAAACTAAATGGAAACTGCACCAAACCGAAAAGTCAAATCAAACTGATTAACAAATTCGATTAGGTTTGGTTTGATTTGGTTTGGTATCGAGTAATAAAACCTGAACTAAACCGATATATAAATATATAATTTTTATAAATACTTTTAATATTTTACATAGAATTTTCTTTAAAAAATGCCTAGAAATATTTGAAATTCTCTTGTGAGATATTATATTCAATAGAATATGAAGTGCTCCATATTTATTAACCTTAAATAATTGATTGTATGATCACTTTCTTATCACACTACTAGAATTCCTGTAAAAAGCGACCAAACTTTGGCGACCAAAGTTGGTATGTCAAGAAAAGCGACCAAAGTTGGTCGCTAAACTGGTGAAAATAATAAAATAACAATTTTGAATACAGTAGCGACCAAGGTTGGTCGCTACTTGGTCGCTAAATTAGTCAAAATATTGACTGGACTGGTCAAACTTGCTTGGTCAAAGGTTTACAGAGATTATTGGTCGCTAAAAAGGGATCCACATATAAAATTTTAATAATTATATTATTACTTTAAAAAAATTATAAAATTTAAATATATATAATTTAAAATTTGCAACCAATGTTGGTCGCTAATTAAAGGGTAGGCAGATAGTGACCAACTTTGGTCGCCAAAGTCGGACTCAGTTATAAAATTTTAATAATTATATTATTAATTTAAATATTATATAAAATACAAATAAATCTAATTTAAATTTAGGGACCAACTTTGGTCGCTAAATTAAATTCATGTATAATTAACGACCAAAGTTAGTCTCTATTCAGGTCAACAATAGTCAAAATTAAAAATTACTTTTGTATTTACTATCTAAATAATATAAATGTAAGCCGTTAATACTATTGTAATACAAGGGATGAATAATACTACGAAGCGTGCCTGTGCGTCTGTGTATATATATATACTTACGCTATACTATGCACTAAGTATAAGTGTATTAGGTAATATTATATCGAATGTCACGACTCATTTCCTTAATAGGCCATGAAGGCGTCCGACACCGTTGCCAGGCAAGCCAATGTGAAAAACATTTCTAACTTCTAGTGTTAACTTTATCAGAATTTAAGTGAAATAAGTATTCCAATTTGGATTCTGTCACGCCCCAAATTGAGGGATATGACCGGCGCCCGACCGGGTAGCCCCAGTCAAGCGGACCTGGGTGCCTTTCCTAACCCACGTGTTACCCCTATA
>MU667691.1:3594-15245 GCA_026770625.1 Nicotiana glauca
GACTTTTAATTATGTCTGGAGTGGCTTATTGCCCGAGCAGTTCGTACTGGGTGAGACGAGATCATTGAATTTGAGATCAGTGCAATCTGAGTATGTGAAGTAAATTAAAGAGCTAAGACCATTGTTTGGCTCAGAATGAGGTGATAGTTCTTGCCAAGAGTATATAATTAATGAATTGTTGTTTTAGTAGTAGTTATGAATATGTACAGGTCTCATCCGTCGTGTCAGTATTGTAAGAATTTGAACAAGACCTGTGTATGTCATGCAGAGCATGGGATGTGTAGTGATTCCTCCTAAGTGATTAGATACATGATTTATATTTCAAAGAACCAGCGGACAACTGGGAAGGAGTGCTTTCTTAATTGGGCATTTGTGATAGATGTTAGTGCAAATGTTGCTATCATTGATCCCGTTCCGATATTGAGGGACTTTTCGGATGCGTTTCTTATTAGTGAGCGTATTATGCAAGTTGTGGCTTAGGCCGTATTGATTGCATCATGTCACCAGGATGGTGTGTTTGGTCAAAGGAGATCGTAGGGATCATTAATGAATATAAACGGATTCGATTTCAGCATGTTTGATGGGTAAATATCGAGGTTCGGTTCAAAAATTTGTTATCATAATTGCCAGAGGAGAAATGGCCTCATGAATGGTTGATCTGAGCAATGATTATGGTTTATTACGCGTTTCAATTATCGTTGGCAGTATATGAAAGTGTTGGAATGAGACCTTGGCTAATAAGAGATTTCTATCGGTATTTGGTTGTCGTGGGCGGCTGTGGTGAATGGAAGTTATCGCTGCATGTGTTTGAGTTATGTGGTATATCATATGATTGCAGCCGAGGTTGCAGGTATGGGTTATTACAGTGGGTTCGGGTTTACTCTGAATAAAGATGTGAGGTTCTGATCTTGTGTAAGATTTCAGAAAGTGAAATGTGGTTCTATGGTTTATGGACTAGGTGGATTGCGAAAAATTCAGCTATGTGGTGTTATCGGGCCTATGCTAGATAGGATGATGTGGGGTCATCCCCGGGTATATGCATGGTAAAGTTATTCAGCTATTGGTGAACTTCTAGAACAACTCTGGGTACACTCGAGGATAAGCGTTTGTCTAAGTTGTGGAGGATGTGACGACCCGACCCGTCGTCTTATGAGTTACCGCCCCGTTTCCCCCACAATATGCTTCTCTATTATTCAATATCAGTATTTGAGGTGATCGGGTAGAATTGGATTGGTTTTAGATGGAAATGAGACACTTAACCTCTTAAAGAGAAGCTTGTTTTGAAAAAGTCAACCGGAAGTTGAGTATTTAGTTAGAGGGCTCGGATGTGAATTTCGGTGATTTGGTTAGCTCTGGGGGATGATTTTTGACTTAGGATCGCGATCGGAATTGAATTTGGAGGTCCGGTGTAGAGTTAGGCTTGAATTGGCGAAGTTTGAGTTTTGGCGAATTTCGGTTGATAGGTGAGATTTTGAACCGAGGGTCGGAATGGAATTCTGAGAGTTTCTGTAGCTTCGTTAGGTTATTTTGGATATGTGTGCAAAATTTCAAGTCATTCGGACGTCGTTTGGTCGGGTTTTTGATCGAATGCGAGTTTCGGAAGTTTTGGTTGAACTTAGGCTTTGATTTGAGGAAATTTGATTGTTTTAGTGTTGTTGGATATGTTTTTATAATTGGAGCAAGTTTGTATGATGTTTTAGGAGGTGTTGAAATTTTTGGTTGAGGTCCCGGGGGCCTCGGGGTGATTTCGGATGGCTAACGGGAACTTTTGATGTTGGAAAATTTCATAATAGACGAAATTGTAAATGAGTGTGCACAATACCTCACTTTAAATGATCATATATTCCGTTATATAAGGATTTGTGTGACCCATAGCCTATCAAATTAAATCTCTTTGAGTATAGTTTCCAACTCATCAAACCGTTTGTCATTTGGAGGTGTATACAGAAAGTTATGATCATTGTACTGGGCATGTGTCACTAGCGCGCCTAGATGCGCGCCCGCGCTAAAATGTGCGCGCCCAAGTGTTCTGATAGCTAGGGAAAGAGGGGTTGACCTCTATTTATAAAGAGTGCCTACCCATCACATGCCAATAGTTATTGGGCCTTACTTATCTACACACATAATATTTAATATTAGGCCTTTTATTTATCCACCACTTGGGCCACGTCACTATCCTTTCAGGCTATAACCTATTAACGTAAGTCCAAATTCCAACATTCTCCCACTTGGACGTCAATGTTAATTGAGGACAAGAAAACAATTTTAAAATATTTGAGTTTTAAGAAAATCATTTTGAAAAAAGATTTTAGACTCTACAGTGGCCACACTACTCGCATAACCAAGGATAAAATGACCCGTATAACAATCCATTCAGTATCAATAGAGAAGATTAACAATGAATCATAGCAGGCATCACACCATTTTATAGTATGAATTCTATCTACGACCACATATGCTAGAATTTCCATCAACATGGATCAAACATGTGTGCTAAGCATTTTATCTTTCTAATCAAGGTGAATAGATTCACACCTCTTAGAAAGAAATAATCCTCCAAGTGATATTATAACCATATCACTTCAGGAGCCTCCAAGTGACACTTAATCATATCACCACAAGAAGATTCCCTTGTGCCTTACCCGGGATAATCAAGGCAACAAGCCGGAAGACTCAAAGATATCATGAGTTTATGCAATGTCCAATTGGAAATAAAAATAAATAAATTATCATGTTAGTCATAAGCATAACAGATATCAAATAACACAAGCTTGCATAAAAATAGAATTTATCAAAGCAATATCTCAGTCAGCAATTACAAAGTAACTCCCACTGACTAAAGCACATCAAAATACTCTAAAATACCCATATTGTTCGCATGTTCATTAAACACTACAGGCCTAAGACCTTTAGTCAAAGGATCAGCCAAAATAGATTCTATGCTAATATGCTTAATACATATATCACCTTCTTTTACCATGTCTCTAACCTTAAGAAACTTAAGGCTAACATGCTTAGAACCTCTTTTTCTCTTGTTATTCTTGGAGAAGAACACAGTTGCACTGTTATCACAGAAAATAGTCATCGACTTAGATATAAAATTCACAATTTGTAATTTAGTAAGAAAATTCTTCATCCAGGCAGCATGTGAAGCTGTCTCAAAAGAAGCAATAAACTCAGCTACCATTGTAGATGTAGCAGTGATACTTTGCTTCTCACTTTTTCAAGAAATAGCACCTCCACCAAACATAAAAATATACCCAGAAGTTGATTTCATAGTGTCTTGATAACCTGCAAAATCAGAATCTAAATATACTAGAAGATCCAGATCATCAACTTTTTTGTATACAAGCATGAAGTCTTTGGTGCGTTGTAGATATCTCATCACTTTCTTTGCAGCCACCCAATGTGGCCACCCAGGATTAGAAAAAAATATTCCCAACATGTTAATAGAAAATGCAATATCAGGTCTTGTACAAATCTGTATGTACATCAAACAACCAACAATACTTGCATATGGCACATCTTTCATTATTCTCATTTCAACTTTATTTTTCGGGCATTGATCTTTACTAAGTTTATCCCCTTTTACAACAGGTGCAACAACTGTTCTACAGTCTTGCATATTAAAAGTTTTAAGAATACTCTCGATATAGGAACGCTGTGATAAATCCAATAAACCACGTGACCTATCTATTTTAATTTCTATCCCAAGAACAAAAGAGGCTTCACCAAGATCTTTCATATCAAAACACCTAGACAAAAACTGTTTGGTCTCATTCAACAAGCCCAAATCATTTGTGGCAAGCAGAATGTCATCAACATAGAGAACCATAATAATGAAATTACCATTAGCTTTTTTGAGATAAACATATTCATCAAGCTTATTTTCCACAAATCCAAATTTTGTAATAATTTCATCAAATTACAAGTACCACTGCCTAGAGGCTTGTTTAAGCCCACATATGGATTTGTTAAGCTTGCACACTAGATGTTCTTTACCAGCTTCTTTGAACCATTCAGGTTGAACCATGTAAACTTCTTCAAGTAGACTCCCATTCAGGAAAGTAGTTTGAACATCCATCTGGTGTAATTCTAAATCAAAATGAGCCACAAGAGCCATCACAATTCTAAATGCATCCTTGGATGAAACATGAGAAAATGTTTCTTTATAATCAATACCTTCTTTCTGAGTGTAAGCCTTAGCAACCAACTTTGCTTTATAACGGTCTATGTTTCTCTTAGAGTCTCTTCTAGTTTTAAACACCCATTTGCAATCAATAGGCCTAAAACCTACAGGCAATTCAACTAACTCCCACACTCCATTGTGCTCCATAGAGCGCATTTCATATTTCATTACTTCACACCATTTATCAACAAATGGAGAGGAAATAGCTTGAGCATATGATAAAGGATCAGTCACCTCTCCAGTATCACTAAGATTTTCAGTCACATACACGATAAAATCATCAGAGATGGCAGACCTTCTTTCTCTTTGTGACCTACGGAGTGGTTTATTTTGAACATTTTGCTCAGGAACTATGGGATTTGCGTCGTTGTACCCTTGATTCTCCCCCTCATGAATAGGTTGGTTTACCACATTTTCATGTATAGCAGGTACAGGGACAATGACTTCCTTATCTTTCAATACAATTTCCTTACCACATGAACAATCACAATCACAAATATCATGCTCAAGAAATTTTGCATTAATAGACTCAACGATTCTAGTGCCACGCCTAGGACAGAAAAACCTAAAACCTTTAGAGTAATCAGGACAACCTATAAAGAAACAACTGGTAGTTTTAGGATCAGTTTTCTTTTCTGTGGTGAATAAATATGAACTTCAACTGGACATCCCCAAATGTGAAAATGGTTTAAGCTAGGTTTTCGGGTTGTCCA
This sequence comes from Nicotiana glauca, assembly GCA_026770625.1. Classification (NCBI taxonomy): domain Eukaryota; kingdom Viridiplantae; phylum Streptophyta; class Magnoliopsida; order Solanales; family Solanaceae; genus Nicotiana; species Nicotiana glauca. The sequence continues at coordinate 8,497 of MU667691.1, forward strand.
TAGTTCAAAGGGAGTTTTCAAGACAGATTTTGTAGGAACTCTATTCAGGATATAGCTAGCTATTTTTAAGGCTTCACCCCAAAGGGACTCAGGTAGGCTAGTCCTTGACATCATACTTCTCACCATTTTCATGAGAGTACGATTTCGTCTTTTAGCCATATCATTCTGCTCAGGAGTACTTGGCATCGTATATTGTGCTACTATCCCACATTCTTGCAAAAATAAAGCAAAAGGCCCCATACATTGACCAGACTCATCATATTTTTCATAGTACTCACCACCACGGTCAGACCTCACTATCTTAATGGACTTCTCAAGCTGTTTTTCTACTTCAGTCTTGTAAATTTTAAACTTATCAAGTGCTTCAGATTTTTCTTTTAAAAGATATATATAACAGTATCTTGAAAAGTCATCAATAAAAGTAATAAAATACTTATGATTGGTCAAAGTAGGTACATAAGGTCCACTAATATCAGTATGAATAATTCCCAAGAGTTCAGAGCTCCTAGTGGAACCCTTTCTCTTAACCTTGGTCATTTTACCCTTAACACAATCCACACAAGTTTCAAAATCTTTTGGATCAAGAACAAGTAAAATATTTTCCTTTACAAATCGTTCAATTCTTTCTTTAGATATATGACCAAGACGCCTATGCCATAATAGGTAAGTCGTTTTATTCATAACAGGCCTTTTGTGGGCAATATTTTCAACATACATTGCAGAAAAGTTTCATTTAGTACATTCAAGCGATATAGACCATCACTTAAAAAGACATCAGCAACAACATGTGAATCATAGGAAATCTTAATAACACTATTATTTTGTTGAAATGAATAACCAGCTTTGTCCAAAAGGGAAACCGAAACTAATCTCCGTCTCATAGACGGTACAAAAATAGTATTTTCTAAATGAATACTAGAATTATTTTTAAAAGGTAAAATAGATGTCCCTATAAACTCTACTTTTGCTTTGAGTCCATTGCCCACAACAACACTAGCTTCATCCTCTTTTGGCTTCCATGTACTTACTAGATCCTGCAAGTTATTGGTTACATGAACAGTTGCATCACTATCCAACCACCAGGAATTTAAAGAAACATGAACAAGACTAGTTTCAAAGCAGACAAAGGCCAAAAGATTACCTGATTTCTTTTTCAGAGGACAGCCAGCTTTCTTATGACCTACTTGTTTGCAATCCCAACACTTGATTTCTTTCTTAATTACAGCGTGAGGACCAAGAGGATTATGAGACTGACCTTGATTAACACCAGGCTTATTAGTGTGACAACTATTACCACCTGCATGATGAGAATGACCATATTTCTTTTTGTGAAATTTGGGTCCACCTTTTTTTTATAAGAGGGATAATTAGCTGATCTAGACGAACTAACAAAGTTCACTACACCCTAAACTTTCTCCTTTTGGATCCTCCCTTCCTCCACCACACAAACAGTAATAAGCTCATCAACACTCCACTTATCCTTTTGTGCATTATAGGTTGTCTTAAGTTGGTTAAACTGCTCAGGAAGAGACCTTAGAGATTGGTGAACAAGAAAATCATCGGTAATGGTTACACCTAAATTTTTCAGTTTGGTAGCAATGTTAACCAATTTCATAATGTGATCACGGACACTACCTAGAAGGTCATACTTTATGGTAGATAAGGAATCAATTAGGCTACCTATCTCAGCTTTATCAGATTCTAGGAATTTCTGTCCAATGGCACTCAAGAAATCTTTTGCATTTCCATTATCCTTAATTGCACCTTTTATGTGATCAGAAATGGATCTCTTCATGATCATAAGACTCAATTTGTTAGCCTTCATCCATTTTTCATACTTAGCCTTTTCATCAGTAATACTAGTAGCTGTGGGGTCAACGGGTTTCTGTTCAATCAATGCAAAGTCCAGGTCCATCAGACCTAACACTATTTCAACATCCTGTTTCCATTTCTTGTAGTTGCTACTAGTCAAAGTTTCAACGAAATTCTACTGAGTAGTCATGTTGCTAGCAACAGTATAAGCAAACAACACGAAAATTTAGATAAAATTATGGGCCATATATATATATATATATATATATATATATATATATCAAAAAAGTCAAAGACATCCATCACACCCCTCCTTTGAGTAGAAGATGCAACTGTCTCCCCTTTTTAAAAAAAAAAACAAGGAGTCCAAGGCATTCATTGTATCATCACCTTTGGGCAAGAGATACAAAGCCTCCCCTTATTATCCAAGAGTACAAGACATACATTGTGTCCTTTCTTTAGGTAAGAGACACAAAACCTCCTCTTACATCAAATTATCCTTCTTCATTTAATTTATATATATACATGAGAATCCAAGATATTAAGCTTCATCTTTTGGGTTAAACTATAATATCTTATCCCATAAATTAATTTAGTGTCACTAGTATCAAAAAGGTAAACCTCCAACTCTAGCGTACACTCTATTAAGGACAATTTATACATGTATACTCTATCCGCAGAAGCGATAGGGTGTGTGCACATGCGGTCACTGCAGAAGCGGTCACCGCAGAAGCGGGATTGGACCGTAGAAGCGGTCCTGGGTGTATTAGTGAGTTCCGCATAAGCAGATGGAAAACTGCAGAAGCGGTAGTCGCATATGCGGTAAGGTAACTGCAGATGCGAAAATGACTGTTCAGAGAATGATTTTAAAGCTCATTTTGTTCCGCGACCTTAAGTTCATTTCCACCATTTTTGATCGACCTTGAGAGCTTTTGGATGGAAATTGAATGGGATTTCGACTATGTGTGATTGGAGGTGAGTTCTTTGACCTAAACACATGATTTAATGGTAGAATTAACATAGAAATTTGTGGAAATTCATCAAAAGTGGGTAAAGCTAGGGCTTGGAAATTTGATATTCCAAAGTGGGATTTGATGTGTCATTTGGGCTTGGATTTGGGAATTTTTGGCATATATAGACTCGTGGCGAGATGAGGAATCCGATGATGTTATTAATTTTATGATTTTTCTAAAAGTGGGCCCGGGGCTCGTGTTTTGCGAATTTTGTGAATTTTTATATTTTTCGAGTCTTTTCGATTGGGTTATGTTCCCTTAGCCTATTGTAGCGTATTCGTTGTGGTTTTGACCAAATTCGACACGCGAGGAGGTCGATTTGCGAGGGAAGGGCATAGCGAGCTAGGATTTTGGCTAGCTTGAGGTGAGTAATGATTGTAAATGATAACCTGAGGGTTTGAAACCCCGAATTTGCACAACATAGTGCTATATTGAGGTGAAACACGCGCTCAATGACGAGTGCATGGTTGTTTACTACTGGGGATTGTGACTTGGTTCGTCACGTTTGATATTTTTTACCGCTTATTTGAGTGAGCTGTTTTGTTTATCATCATGTTTTAGGCTAGTTGCCATGTTTGGGGCCTCGTGCCGACTTGTAGAACCCTTAGGGGTATTATGACTGATTTTCCTCACCTTCCTTATTGAAAAATCACATCCTCAGTCATGTTTCTATTTGTTTGAACAATGTGAACCGGTTTTATAAGTGTAAATCCTAAATGAGGGAAATATGTGGGTTGAGACCTCTACCTTATACTATTGTATCCTAAAATGACTTAGAGGGGTTGAGAACGCAACAGTGAGGATGTTATATATATTATGGAACGGGCTGCACGCCGCAGTAAATACTTTATGGATCGGGCTGCATGCTACAACAAATGTTTATGTGGATTGGGCTGCGCGCCACAACAATATTGCGCTTGGGCTGTAGGAGCCCCTCCGGAGTTTGCACCCCTACAATGAGCGCGGGTAACCATATGGATCGGGCTGCACGCTGCAGCGAGATATGAATCGGGGTGCACGCCGCAGCGGTCACCACATGATATTATTCAGAGAGTGATTTGAGAGAGATTGAGCCCGAGGGGCTGTTATTGTGCTGAGCGGTTGATACTGGGCCCGAGGGGTAGTTTTTACTATTTACTACTTAAATGCTGTTTTACCTGATTCACCTGCCTTTAAAACTGAGATTTCATTTGACTTTCACTGATTTTACTGCTTTAAGTAATTTACTGCCCGATGTAGAACTGCCTTTTGCTGTTATGTGTTTTCTTATCTTCGGTTATTATTTATTATTATTACTCACTGGGTTGGAGTACTCATATTACTCCCTGCACGATGCGTGTAGATTCAGGATTAGCGGAGTCCGCACCTGACTGTAGAAGTGTGATTTTTGACCCTCCCCGAGATTATTCATATTTTTAGCGTAAAATATTTAGTTATGTCTAATATAGCTATTTCAGCTAATTTTGACCCTTTTACTTTACTTCGTCACAAAATAAAAAAAATATAAAAAAATTGATATATAAATTTTAGTTATGTATTTCTCATAAACTTGAAAAATACAAAAATAGCACCTTATTTTTAATCTTTATATAAAACAAAAATTACAAAAAAATAGTTTCATTAATATTTTTGTAGTCATTTTAAACTAAAAAAAATACAAAAATAGTACTTTATATTTTTATCTTTATATAAAAACGAAAAATTACAAAAAAATAGTTTTATTAATGTTTTGTAGTTATTGTAATCTTGAAAAAATACAAAAATAGTACTTTATATTTTTATCTTTATATAAAAACGAAAATTACAAAAAAATATATATAGTTTCATTAGTATTTTGTAGGTACTTTAATCTTGAAAAAATATAAAAATAGTTTTGTTTTAATTGTTAGTCTCATTTTAATAGTTATTTTGCTTACGTAGGATTAATTAAATAATATCGTGTTCTTATTCTCGTTTCCGGGCAAAGAATAATATTTGGGTTCAAATTACCCTTTTTTAGGCCTAATTTTCGGACCTAGCCCACAATAATCCGAGTCCACCATACATGAAGGACACTTCACAATTTAGAATACATACACATGCTAACACAATACACATATACATACACACGCACACAGCATAAGGAGATCAGATTTTAAAGGGGGACAATACACAGGGAACACAGGAGGAGGGGCTCACATTTTGGAAAAAACATACTGTTGATCTTCTCCAACTAAACCAAACACAAAACCCTAACCAAAAGAAAAACCAAAAAAACCCACTTCACCTCCTTCTCCATTGGAGAATAACGGACAAACCCTCCACCATTTTTTCGGGCCAGCTCCAACCATCCACGACCACCCTCCATAGCCAACCATCCAGCCCCAGCTTCCAGCCGCTGCCATCTCCGCCGTACCCCAGCGGCGAACACCCATCGACGAGCAGCTGTTGCTGCTTCTCGAGTCATACCAAACGACCAAAAAACCAGCAGCTTGCTGGAACACCAACGAGCAGCCAAATGATGGAACCATCCACGGCTGTTTCTTCTTCTTCGATGAAACGAAACCAATGACCCTTCAGTTCTTTCTTCGACAACGTCAAACCAGCTCCATAACCACCTTCTTCGTAGCCTCCAAACGAACCAGCAGTAAACACCTCATCACGACCAGCCAGCGAACCAGTCGACCACCATCTGTTCGTCACCTTCTCCAGTCGAACACCCCGTAACAGCGTCAGTTTCTTCATCTCCATTTCAACAACGCCAGCCTATCCGGCGAGGTTGAAGCTGTCCATACCGAGGTTGAATCCGGTGAGAAACCTGGCGAGTTTCGAGGTCTGAACGTAGCTCCGTCGAGGGTCAGTAACTTTTCCGGTCGAGTTTGTTGCTTATCGAGGTTTTGTTCGTGGTTTTGTTTCGTGTGAACCTCGAAACAATATAGGCATCTGAGTTTCAAATTCAATTAAAGGTCCAATCTTAAACTTTATTTTCTCTACAGTTGTGAGATATGTCTTCCTAATGCTATGAATGAAATATGGTTGCATGCTCTTCGTTTCTTTCTATTTTGTGATAAAGCATTAATGTCTGGTAGATAAGTGAGAAAGAGTGGCGTTGGAAATGAGTTTTTCGCAGTGATATTTCTACGTTATGCTAATATTGTATATTTCTTATTCGTTTATTGAGTGTGGGAAATTCCTGTGCATTGACTTATCTCATCTGTTGGGATTTTTGTTATAATTGTACGGGTTTGGCTTGGCACCATAGTGGCCATTTGTTTGTTGATCCATGTCAAATGTTAGCCAAGATGAAGTGTTTCTCCTGGATAGAGTGTATAAATTTTGTTATTTTAGGTTCAATATTGCTTTAGTGTATAAGAGTACGACACTAGTCATGCAACTCTACATTTTATAATACATGTTATTTGGTTTCTAATATTTCATTCTGCATAATTGATTTTGACCTTAGGTTGCTCGTTGGTGATTCACATTTTCTTTGAAGTGTGCCTTAGATAATTCATGGCCTTCCAATAATTAATTTTGACCCGTTAGAAATCGAGGTATTGCATTAGTTGAATTTCCCATGTCCTCGCACAGTAGAAAATTGTAGTTGCCTTAGGTTTGCCTTTTAAAATAATCAAATGAGACGAACCTCGCAAAATAAAATGCACAATTTGCGGGGCCCTCATGAATGTATATATATTAAAAATACTTAGAATTCGGGATGAGCCGTTTAGTGAATTTCACGGCCCTCCCCAAAGGTAATAACGCGCTAGTCACTTTAGGCGCGGTTTTGATAATTTACTTTCTTAAACTCTGGTGCACATTTATGTGACCCAAATCCAAATCTCAACGGAGTCGAAATATGTCAATAACCACGGGTACATTGATGTGACGTGGTTTGAGATGTGTTTTCACGACGTTGCAATTCTTATAAAATAATAATAATCA
>MU667691.1:19777-30730 GCA_026770625.1 Nicotiana glauca
AGATTATTTGGAGCCCGAGTCATGTGAAACTGGGGCAAGAAAAAGAAAATCGTTAAAGGCAAGTTAGCCAAATTAACATGGGGGTCGTTCGTGGTAATGAAAATGAGTGTTGCCCAACGGTGCTTTAAAAACGACAAATGAAAAGGCGAATGTGTGGATATTGTTATCAAGTCTGGCACAATCAGAAGATGTTGCGAGTGTCTGTTTAATTGTGTTGTTTGTACCTGGCATATTTTGAAGATTTGAATGGCGAAGGCATTTTATTATGCTATATAAACACTTTATCCTTCGTTAACCCTTTGAACCTTATTTGTTTTCTTTCATACCCCTCCTTCGGAATCAGTAGGAAGACTAGAAACACAAACATGGAAGATAAAAAAAACAAGGGAGAAGAAGAAAAAAATGATAAGTGAAAAGAAAAATAAATGAAATGGAAAACTAGAACAACGAGGAATTGGGAACTACGTTTGACCTGATTCCTCAAAGAAGATACGTAGGCGCTTCACAGCTCGGTCATAGTTTTGGAAAAAGAAAAAAAAATCAATAAAAAATCCCCAAGCAACAAACTTGAAAACAAAAGCTGTGTTTGTTATAAATAATCTAGTTCCGAAGGTTGTATTTTTAAACCCTAGTTGATTTATTTTGAGCCTTTAAATGCCCTTTCTTTCTAGCCATATCCAAACCCCACATTATAGTCTAAAGAAATACCTTCTGATCAGTCTTCAAAAGAGGCCAAGTCAAGCAAATGACAGAGTCTCATCAGAACATAACACTCTGATTCCCATCTGAAAAGACTCTGACTCCTAGCCGAAAAGAAATATGAGAGTTTTAGCGGTAACACCCCAATCCCCTGCTGAAAAGTAATACATATGAGAGAGTCTTATCAGTAAAAACCTTCACAGGCACCCTGAGGCGATTCTAAGCTGAGAGAAAAACCAAAAAGAGAGAGGCTTGATAGTGAAAACCTTCGGGCACTACAAGTCAAATAAGGGTGAGAATCAGATAGGTAATCACCAAATGAAGATCTTGAAAGATTATTGACGACGAAGGATAGGCCATATGTGCATGTCATGGACATTAGACTTGGTATCCGCGTTTGATAGGTTTTTATAGTTTTTCTTGTTAGAGAGCCATCTCTTTTATTTGTCTTCTATTTTTGTTTCCTTTTATCTTTTTCCTTTCATAAAAAAAAAAATTCCCCAGTAGAGTCTGTTTGGCCGGAACAAGTTAGAAATGACTTCAAAATTTGCCATCAGCTTTCCAATTATGCAAGACGGAATCTGATTGGTACACCCAAGTGGTATAAGTCAGGAGGGAACAAGCGCAAGGCCAGTGTCCAGAAGGATATTCCCCAGCAAGAGTAAATTGACAAAGGGGTGGATCAGTGGCAAGGAGGATGCCTCCATCAAAAGCGAAGGTTAATGACCTCAAGACCAAAGCCAATGAGATTCAAAGGTCGGGGAATATGCCCGTTCCCTAGCTATGGCACAAAAGAAGAGGGAAGACCCCCAGCAGAAAAGGTATTTCAGTGACACGGATGAACGAAGAAAGTGGTTCATCAGTAAAACATGCAAGATCCTCAAGCAGAGTCACTGTCATAGGAATTTGGGTGGTCAAGATACCAGTGAAAAACAACGTTGAAAGGTTTGTGAATAAAGAGTCGTCAATGAGGGCGGGGAAGAAATAAAGGGAAAAACTATTCCCAACAAATAATAACATCCCCAGCAAGCCTTGATAATGAAACGCAGAGCAGGGAAGGAGAAAATGAGAACCATCCCCAGCAAGAGCATCACAACCAGCCACTGCATTTTAAACTAACAATTTTCTTTGATTTGAAGCAGGAAAAGGAAATGGCATTGATGGCGGAAAGGCATGCCGCGAGGAAGATTATCAAACTGGGACAGAAAATTTTTCTTTCATATGGAAAATTTTCTAGAAGTCAGGTATCCACTTGGGGAAGAAGAAAGATAAACACCAGTTTTAAGAGAAGTGGTCTTTGAACCAGTATTATCCCCAACAGTGCTGAAAGAAAGAAAATAACAAATTTTAATGAAAGGAGTTGTACCCCCCAGCGGACGGAACAAATGGACGAAACTAGCGGTCAGAAAAGCAAGAAGTCAGTGTCATCCCTAGCAGCTTCCAGAAGAATGAAGCACCAATTTTGAAGGAATAAAATTCCCCCAGTGGCGTTATCCTCAACAACGTTATCCTTAGCTGATAACATTTTTATCCCCAGCAATGTTGAGAGAAAATAAAAGTCGAAGAAAATAGTTTTGAAAAAAAAAAGAGAGAATAAGAAAAGAACAAGAAGAAGAAGGGGAAGAAAGGAGATTCCCCAACAGTATTAACTCCAGCAGGTAAGTAAATAATTCCCCAGCAGTTTCTAGGGAAGACAACACAAGTTTTGTTGTTGAAGAAAGCGGTTTTGAAGGTACTTCAAGTAGAAGAAAATGGATTACAAGGCAAAGAAAGGACAACAATAGTAGGATGCAGATAAGGTAAGTTGATGCCGTCGGGAGCCCGCCCGTAGAACGGAGGCGTTACCTTTTTAAGTTGTTGTTGAAGTCAGGTGCCCTCCTGAAGAACAGAAAGGCGTTGTTGTTTTAACTTTTAATCAAAATTTTAAATTACAGTTGAGATCAGGTGCCCGCTTGAAGAATGGAATGGCATTGTTTTAAGTTTTAATTGAAGTTTTAAATTAAGTTGTTGAAGTCAGGTGCCCGCCTGAAGAACAGAATGACGTTTTACTTTAAGTTTTAATTGAAGTTTTAAATTATTGTTGAAGTCAGGTGCCTTCCTGAAGAACGGAATGACGTTTTATATTAAGTTGTTGTTGAAGTCAGGTGCCCGCCTGAAGAATGGAATGGCGTTTTACTTTAAGTTTTAATTGAAGTTTTAAATTATTGTTGAAGTCAGGTGCCCGCCTGAAGAACGGAATGGCGTTTTACTTTAAGTTTTAATTGAAGTTTTAAATTATAATTGAGATCACGTGCCCGCCTGAAGAATGGAATGGCGTTGTTTAAAGTTTTAATTGATGTTTTAAATTAAATTGTTGAAGTCAGGTGCCCGTATGAAGAACAGAATGGTGTTTTACTTTAAGTTTTAATTGAAGTTTTAAATTATTGTTGAAGTCAGGTGCCCGCCTGAAGAATGGAATGGCGTTTTATTTTAAGTTTCTTTAAATTGAAGTCAGGTGCCCGCTTGAAGAACGGAATGGCGTTTTACTTTAAGTTGTTGTTGAAGTCAGGTGCCCGCCTGAAGAACGGAATGGCGTTTTACTTTAAGTTGTTGTTGAAGTCAGGTGCCTGCCTGAAGAACGGAATGACATTTTATTTTAAGTTGTTGTTGAAATCAGGTGCCCGCCTGAAGAACGGAATGGCGTTTTACTTTAAGTTGTTGTTGAAGTCAGGTGCCCGCCTGAAGAACGGAATGACGTTTTACTTTAAGTTGTTGTTGAAGTCAGGTGACCCCTTGAATAACAGAAAGGCGTTGTTTTATGTTTTAATTGAAGTTTTAAGTTATAGTTGAAGTCAGGTGTCCACCTGAAGAACGGAATGACGTTTTACTTTAAGTTTTAATTGAAAATTTTAAATCATAGTTGAAATCAGGTGCCCGCCTGAAGAACGGAATGGCGTTTTACTTTAAGTTATTATTGAAATCAGGTGCCCGCCAGAAGAACGGAATGGGGTTTTACTTTAAGTTGTTGTTGAAATCAGGTGCCCCCTGAAGAACGGAATGACATTCTACTTTAAGTTGTTATTGAAGTCAGGTGCCCGCCTGAAGAATGGAAGGGCGTTGTCTTTTAAGTTTTCATTAAAGTTTTAAATTATAATTGAAGTCAGGTGCTCCCCCCGAAGAACGGAATGGCGTTGTCTTTTAAAATTGCATTTTGAATTTTTAAATTATAATTGAAGTCAGGTGCCCCCCTGAAGAACAGAAAGGCATTGTTTTAAGTTTCATTAAAGTTTTAAATTATAATTGAGGTCAGGTGCCCCGCTGAAGAACGGAAAGGCGTTTGTCTTTTAAGTTTTCATTGAATTTTTAAATTATAATTGAGGTCAGGTGCCCCCCCCCCCGAAGAACGGAAAGGCGTTGTCTTTTAAATTGCATTTTGAATATTTAAATTATAATTGAAGTCAGTTGCCCCCCTGAAGAACGAAAAGGCGTTGTCTTTTAAGTTTTCGTTGAATTTTTAAATTATAATTGAGGTCAGGGGGGCGTTGTCTTATAAACTGCATTTTGAAGTTTTAAATTATAGTTGAAATCAGGTGCCCGCCTGAAGAACGGAATGGCGTTTTACTTTAAGTTGTTGTTGAAGTCAATTAGGCGCCCACCTGGAGAACAAGGGAATGCTTTCCAGTCTTTACATTTCAAGTGTGGAAGTCAGTAGCCTGCCAGGAGAGCGAAAGGTTACAACAAAAATCCCCAGCGTAAATCAAAATTCAGAAATCAGAAGGAAGGCAACAGTGGTCAGAAAGGAGGCAGTTCAAGCTTCGAAGGAAAAATAATTCGAAGCTCACAAGAAGGAAGTAATCAGTTCAAGTTCGAGTCAACAAAAGTTAGTCACAATAAAGAAAAAGAAAAAATAAGAAAAAAAGAGAAAGGCAAGAAATTAATACAGATGCAGAAGTGGATAAATGTTCAAGATGTGGCTAAAGTCACAAGCTCTGCATGTACAGTCTTGATTTTGAAAAAAACAGAAAAAGATTGAACCAACACATACAGCTAACAAGCATCAAGATTCAGATCAGAGTCCGAATGATGCACCAACTGAGACTTAAGATCAAGCTTCAGAAGACTCGTAGATAGGAATCTTGTAACTAGTAGCTGATAGGCTTAGTTAATCTCTTTCATGTTTAATTTTTTGATGTAATAGCAGGACCGCGGACCGGAACCTCGACGGAACGGAACCTCGATCGGATCTTCACCTCGGTACACTCCATTGTCTCACTCAATTCTGAACTACACGTGGCCTGATTCCTTTATAGCCAAGGATATGTAGGCAGCTCGGATACCAGGGCTCGGTCACATTCTCTTCCTTTCCTCTTAGTTTTAGTCTCTCCGAATAAGGGTCGGGTCAAAACACCTGTCTAGTCGTTCTTTGTTTGAAAACTCTTTGTGTTTCCAGTCAAAGAGGGGCAGCTGTAGACGTGTGATTTTTGACCCTCCCCGAGATTTTTCATATTTTTAGCGTAAAATATTTAGTTAGGTCTAATATAGATATTTTAGCTAATTTTGACCCTTTTACTTTATTTCGTCACAAAATAAAAAAAAATTTTTTAAAAAGGATATATAAATTTTAGTTTATGTATTTCTCATAAACTTGAAAAATACAAAAATAGCACCTTATTTTTAATCTTTATATAAAACGAAAATTACAAAAAATAGTTTTATTAATATTTTTGTAGTCATTTTAAACTAAAAAAAAAATACAAAAATAGTACTTTATATTTTTATCTTTATATAAAAACGAAAATTACAAAAAAATAGTTTTATTAATGTTTTGTAGTTACTGTAGTCTTGAAAAAATGCAAAAATAGTACTTTATATTTTTATCTTTATATAAAAACGAAAATTACAAAAAAAAAAAAAAATATAGTTTCATTAATATTTTGTAGTTACTTCAATCTTGAAAAAATATAAAAATAGTTTTGTTTTAATTGTTAGTCTCATTTTAATAGTTATTTTGCTTATGTAAGATTAATTAAATAACATCGTGTTCGTATGCTCGTTTCCGGGCAAAGAATAATATTTGATTTTAAATTACCCATTTTTAGGCCTAATTTTCGGTCCTAGCCCATAATAATCCGAGTCCACCACACATAGAGGATACTTCACATTTTAGAATACATACACATGCTAACACATGCTAACACATGCTAACACAATACACATATGCATACACACGCACACAGCATAAGGAGATCAGATTTTAAAGTGGGACAATACACAGGGAACACAGAAGGAGGGGCTCACATTTTGGAAAAAACATACTGTTGATCTTCTCAAACTAAACCAAACACAAAACCCTAACAAAAACAAAAACCAAAAAAACCCACTTCACCTCCTTCTCCATTGGAAAATAACGGACAAACCCTCCACCATTTTTTCGGGCCAGCTCCAACCATCCAGCCCCAGCTTCCAGCCGTTGCCATCTCCGCCGTACCCCAGCGGCGAACACCCATCGACGAGAAGCTGTTGCTGCTTCTCGAGTCACACCAAACGACCAAAAAAACAACTCGTTGGAACACCAACGAGCCGCCAAACGATGGAACCATCTATGGCTGTTTCTTCTTCTTCTTCTTCTTCTTCTTCTTCTTCTTCGATGAAACAAAACCAATGACCCTTCAGTTCTTTCTTCGACAACATCGAACCAGCTCCAGAACCACCTTCTTCGTAGCCTCCAAACGAACCAGCAGCAAACACCTCCTCACAACCGGCCAGCGAACCAGTCGACCACCATCTGTTCGTCGCCTTCTCCAGTCGAACACCCCGGAGCAGCGTCAGTTTCTTCATCTCCATTTCAACAACGCCAGCCTTTCCAGCGAGGTTGAAGCTGTCCATACCGAGGTTGAATCCGGTCAGAAACCTGGCGAGTTTCTAGGTCTGAACGTAGCTCCATCGAGGGTCAGTAAACTTTCCGGTCGAGTTTGTTGCTTATTGAGGTTTTGTTCGTGGTTTTGTTTCGTGTGAACCTCGAAACAGTGTAGGCATCTGAGTTTCAGATTCAATTAAAGGTCCAATCCTAAACTTTATTTTCTCTACAATTGTGAGATATGTCTTCCTAATGCTATGAATGAAATATGGTTGCATGTTCTTCGTTTTTTTCTATTTTGTGATGAAACATTACTGTCTGGTAGATAAGTGAGAAAGAGTGGCGTTGGAAATGAGTTTTTCGCAGTGATATTGCCACGTTATGCTGATATTGTATATTTCTTATTCGTTTATTGAGTGTGGGAAATTCCTGTGCATTGACTTATCTCATTTGTTGGGATTTTTGTTATAATTGTACGAGTTTGGCTTGGCACCATAGTGGCCATTTGTTTGTTGATCCATGTCAAATGTTAGCCAAGATGAAGTGTTTCTCGTGGATAGAGTGTATAAATTTGGTTATTTTAGGTTAAATATTGCTTTAGTGTATAAGAGTACGACACTAGTCATGCAACTCTACATTTTATAATACATGTTATTTGGTTTCTAATATTTCATTCTGCATAATTGATTTTGACCTTAGGTTGCTCGTTGGTGATTCACGTTTTCTTTGAAGTGTGCCTTAGACAATTCATGGCCTTCCAATAATTAATTTTGACCCGTTAGAAATCGAGGTATTCCATTAGTTGAATTTCCCATGTCCTCGCATAGTAAAAAATTGTAGTTGCCTTAGGTTTGCCTTTTAAAATAATAAAATGAGACGAGCCTCGCCAAATAAAACGCACAAATTGCGGGGCCCTCATGAATGTATATATATTAAAAATACTTAGAATTCGGGATGAGCCGTTTAGTGAATTTCACGGCCCTCCCCAAAGGTAATAACGCGCTAGTCACTTTAGGCGCGCTTTTAATAATTTACTTTCTTAAACTTGGGTGCATATTTATGTGACCCAAATCCAAATCTCAACGGAGTCGAAATATGTCAATAACCACGGGTACATTGATGTGACGTGGGTTGAGATGTGTTTTCACGACGTTGCAATTCTTATAAAATAACAATAATAATAAAAGCGGTTAAAAGTTTTAAAATTTGCACATAAGTTCATAATTGTTAAAGTCAGATAAATAAGCCGAATACGACAGTTGAGCGACTGTGCTAGAACCACGGAACTCGGGAATGCCTAACACCTTCTCCCGGGTTAACAGAATTCCTTATCCGGATTCTGGTTCGCGGACTGTTAAATAGAGTCAAACCTTTCCTCGATTAGGGATTCAACCGGTGACTTGGGACACCATAAATTTCCCAAGTGGTGGCTCTGAATCTTAATAATAAATCCCGTTTCGATTGTCCTTTAATTGGAAAAACTCCCTTTACCATGCCCTTCGCGGGGTGTGGTAGTGGAAAAAGGAGGTGTGACACTGAACACTGACATCCTTCCCAGATCAGGCAGTGAGATCGGAGCATCGAGGTAGCTGTTGACGTCCGCAGCCCATTGATTCCCCTATTTTATGCTATTTTAGTTATTCCAGACTTCTTTATCAGATATTCTATTTTGTAGACTTATAGAAATTCTGTAGTAGCTCATGACTTGTGACAACCCAGTTTGGGCTGTGTTGGGTTGGTTTCCTTCTGATTGTCGCTGTTTTTCCGCATTGTGATGGTTTAATACGCGTTTTGGATTTATAAATGTTAATTAATTGCTTAAAAGAGGTATTGGCATTGTTCTGACTGGCCTTGTCTTCACGAGAGGCGCCATTATGGCCGGGTTTGGGATTTGGGCCGTGACACTCATTCATTTTCCGTTCAAGTCTCAGATGAAAACATTCAATATTCAATAAAATAGCTTTACCTTTAGCGACATCAACAACATGTGAAGAATCAAATAAGAAGTACTAAGATAGAGATATTATATGTGGATGTAGTATCATGACTGAGAATATGTGTGCAAATAAGGTATATAACTCATAAACAACAATAATAGCCCTATCATGTACCAAACAGTTAGCACATAGCCTAGACATTATGTCTAACATGATTCACAGTTCACATAATAAAAAAAAAAGAGGGAATGTTGGGGTAGCAAGATGTGGTAGCAAAACAAGCCGGGTAATATCCTAAAGGCTTACCAAACCATAAGCAAACTGGTGCACGCACACACGCCCATCACCACACATACATCACCCCTATAACTTTTATAAGATGTAGTCCTTAGGGTTAACTACCCTCAAATCCAAGTTTAGAAGTGTTACTTACCTCAAAGTGTATAACTTAATGCTCCAACAAACCCTTGCCTCGCGAATCGACATCCAAATGACTCAAATCTCGTCACAAACAACTTAATATAATCAATACATGCTATAGGAATCGACAATGTATAAAACTAAGTTCTTTAACCGAATTCGAAGAGTCATCCCAAAAAGTCAACCCCGGGCTCACGCCTCGAAACCTTACAAAATTTACAAATTTCGGACACCCATTCAATTATGAGTCTGGCCAAACCAATATCATCCACTTCTGACCATATATCCATCCTCAAATCCTCAAATCCTCAAATCTTACTCTCCAATACAAGTCCAAAATCTCCCAAATTTCACCTCAAACATACACAATTTAGGTGAAATCCATAGGTATTTAATATTTATAGACAAAGGCAATCAAAAGTGACGGGTACAATATTTCCTCACATGCCCCAACTCTCCACAATCATAACAACCTAGAGCCAGAAATGTGAGAATAACCAGTGGCAGAACTCGGGGATGACAGATCTTGAATTGATGGAGCACGGGATGAAAATATGACTGACCCGGATGAGCACTGTATGAATCGTGACTAGCTGATGCACCATGATGAATTGGATGAGCCATATGAGCAAGGCCTGTAAGGACGACCTCTGATGTGATGTGACTGACCTCCAGTTGAGGTAAGTCATTAAAAGTCACTTACTCTTGAATTATAGTGAAATACCTCTCAAATATTTCCCTAACCGAGCTCCACAAGTCCACAAATATGATAAATGCCAAACTATCCGAGATTTATGTTATGTCCAGCAAAATTACTTCTGCCTCACAGTCACTGCTTTTACGAAACCGCTTCCGCAGTCAACCAACTACATCTACAAAATCTCACTTAAATGTCGAGCCACCACATCTGTAGTCCATAGCCCACACCTACGGAAAATTATCCGCATTAGCGACTCTTCCAATCCAGCTCCTCCTCCGTTTCTATGGAAGACAATATGCATCTGCGGGCTAGCAACTACGACCACTGCCCAGCTCACCCATAACTACTTCTTTGACCTAAAATTGCATAAGTCTATTTCTCACTCCAGTTTCAATATGAATCAAATCCAGAAAAAAGATATATGCTCGGTGTAATCAATGTCAACTCTCGGTCAAGCTATTCAACCTTTCAAACCTTCAACTTTCCAACTTTCTCCAATTCAAGCCAAAGACATATGCGGTCCTCCAAATAAATATCGTGACATATCCCTAAGTCCAAAGTAACCATACAAAGCTATCGAAACCATCAAACCTCTATTCCGGAGTCATTTACACAGAAGTTGTCACGACCCAAGTTCGCCCTCAGGAGTCCTACAACTAGGTAAGCCTAACATTGCGGAAATAACATAACTTGCAGAAAGCATTACTGAAACTAAACAACTAGAAGGAAGACTGTATAAAAATGCCGCTCGACATATACGACTTAATAACGCGGAAGTCTACAATATCATCCAAAAACCCGGAAACACAAGCTAACGGAAGGTAATACACTGCTCTATCTCCTGAATGTCCAAAACGACAGTACGAAAGGAAAAAGCTAACTGCTAAAACTGGAATAAGATAGATACTCCTGGTCTACAGACGCGGCAGATGTACCTCGAAGTCTCTGCTAGGTCTCTCCGCCTCAAGGATGATGAGCCTGGGTAGAGCTACCTGGATCTGCACATGAAAAACATGTGCAAAAGGGGGCATGAGTATACCAAAATAATACTCAGTAAGTACCAAGCCTAACCTCAGTTGGATAGTGACGAGGAAGGTTAGGGCCCTACTCAGAATAAACATAATAATAGGTCTTGCAACATCATGAAATAAATATAAATGACGAGTACAACTATGAAGTAAGACAGGTTATAAAAGGCAGCAAATTAACACTCAGAGAATAAGATAACACAGAGTAAAACAACTCAATATCAATACCAACAACGAGGATCTCCCAGGATACCGTCCTGTAGTCCCTTTCATCAACTGTCCAAGGAGCTTCCGGGATATCGTCCCGTAGTCCAGCTGTCAAAGTACAGGGGG
>MU667691.1:35345-49857 GCA_026770625.1 Nicotiana glauca
GGGGGAGCTACCGGAATCCCACATCCGTAGTCCCAATGTAAATACACAGTCACAACAAGAAGACATCTAGAAATGAAGTTCAAAGATACAGGGTTACATGTAGTTCTAGCCTAACATGCTTCATGTAGTACAAACAAAGCAACTTGAGCAGATAGTCAATTTAGAACAACTAAGCATGCTTTTCTAACTAACACAATCTACAATTGCAAATTAAATAAAGCAGATAAGAAATAAACTCAGTCTAAATATTTAAAGTAATATCGAATTTTCAAATATTAGCTCAAGTACATGATCGTCACCTCACGTACAAGGCATTCAATTATCAAATATCATATCCTAATAGGAAAGGTCCCCCACACAAGGTTAGACAAGCTACTTACCTCAAACCGGCTCCAAATCAACTCGAAATCACACGTTTGCCACGAGTATCCGACTCCAAATGGCCCAAATCTATTCAATTCAATTACATATCATAAATAACATATTAATCAACTGATTCTACTATTTAATTTAAAGCTAAGACGCGAATTTAGGTGAAATGACCAAAATGCCCCTCAGGCCAACATCTCGGAATCTGATAAATTTTACATTTTTAGAACCCTCGTACTCTCACGAGTCGAACCATATAAAAATCTCTCAAATTGGAGGTCAAGCACCCTCTCAAAACTCAATAACATGGTCTATGAAGTTTTACTCATTTTTCATTCAAAAATTCAAAATTAAGGAGGAATTCATGATTATATTAGTGGGTTTTAAGCATAAAAGAGTAGAGAATTGTTACCCGGGCGTTGCCCTCAAAAATCCCTCCAAATTTCTCCCAAATCCGAGCTCCTATGTTTATGTTTTGATAAAAATGGCTAACCCTCAGATTTTAAAATGTTTATAACTGTCCAGGTATTAGTTCAATGCGATCACATGAATTTGAATGTGATCGCGAAGAGTATATTTTAAAGGTTCCAAAATTAATCTATGCGAACGTGTCCTAAAGCCTGCGATCGTAGAAGAGAAAGAAATAGATATACGCAATCGCGAACAAGGCCACGCGATCACGAAGAGGAAAATGCAAGGAATTACCATATCCTAATTTCTACTATGCGAACGCGGGAGAACAATTGCGAACGCGAAGAAGGGAAAAGTTGACCTCCGCGATCGCGAACCAGATAATGCGATCGCGTAGAACAAAAATATCACTCTCCGAATTTACACTATGCGATCGCATAGGGAAAGCTGCGATTGCAGAGAAGGTAAGTCTGCAACAGATCTGGACAAAAATCTGCAACTTTTTACAATTGAAAAATGCTCTATTGAGCACCTGAAACACAACCGAGGCCCCCGGGACCTCAACAAAACCTACAGACATATCCCATAACATCATTCAAACTTGTACCAACCCTCAAACCAAAACTTCGGAAACTCGAATTAACCAATGATTTAAGCCTAAGAACTTCAAATTCTATCAAAACACGCTTTCGATCAAAAACCTAACCAAACCTCGTCTGAATGACCTGAGATTTTACATTCACATCCCAATTGACATGATGGAGCTATTGCAACTCCCGAAATTCCATCCCGACCCTTGGATCAAAATCTCACTATCAGAACGAAAACTTCAAAATTCAAAGTTTGGCATTTCAAGCCTAAATCAGCTACGACCTCTAAAACACATTCCGATCATGCTCCCAACGCCAAAATCACCTAACGGAGCTAAAGGAACCATTGGATTTTCATTCCGAAGCTATCTTCACACTACTCCGACTACGGGCAACTTCCCAACACTTGAGCTCTCATTTAGGACTAAGTGTTCCAAAACTCTCCGAAACTCAAAATTGAACATCCCGGCAATTCAGTTTAGTATAAATAGACTTGGGGAAGGAAGTTAATAGGGGACTGGGGCGTTAATTCTTAAGACAACCGGCCGGGTCATCATAGTCTCCTACACTTAAATATTAATTCGTCCTTGAACGAGCATAAAAACATAGCTGAAGTAGTGAAAAGATGAGGGTAATTGCTGCGCATAACTTGCTTGGTCTCCTAAGTCGCCTCCTCGTCCGGCTGACCCCGCCACAGAACCATTACTAAAGCAATGTTCTTTGACCTCAACTTTTTGATCTGCCTGTCCAATATAGCCACTGGCTCCTTAATATTGTATAGATCCTTGTCCAACTGGACTGAACTGAAATCCAACACGTGCGACGGGTCACCGTGATACCTCCAGATCATCAAAACATGAAATACCGGATGAACCCCGACCAAACTGGGAGGTAAGGCAAGCTCATAAGCAACCTCCCCAACTCGCCTCAAAATCTCAAAAGGGTCAATATACCTCGGACTCAACTTCCCTTTCTTCCCAAACCTTATGACGCCTTTCATAGGCGAAACCCGAAGCAGAAACCGCTCACCAACCATATACGAAACATCCCGAACTTTCCTGTCCGCGTAGCTCTTCTTTCTGGACTGGGCTGTACGGAGTCTAGCTTCAATCATCTTAACCTTCTCCAAAGCATCCTGAACCAACTCTCTGCCCAATAGCTTGGCCTCACCCGACTCAAACCACCTCACCGAAGATCTACACCTCCTACCATTTAAGCCTCATACAACGCCATTTCAATGTTGGACTGATAACTGTTGTTGTACGCAAACTACACCAATGGAAAGAAATGATCCCAGGACCCTCCAAACTCAATCACACACGCACGAAGCATATCCTCAAGAATCCGAATAGTGCGCTCGGACTGTCCATCCATCTGGGGGTGAAATATTGTGCTCAACTCCACCCGAGTACCTAGCTCCTGCTGCACGGTCTCCAGAATCGCGATGTAAACTGAGTACCTTTGTCTGAAATAATAGAAACTGGAATACCATGCAGATGGACGATCTCATGGATATAAATCTCCGCCAACCGCTCTGATGAATAAGTGGGACACACAGGAATGAAATGAGCGGACTTGGTCAGCCGATCCACAATAACTCAAATGGCATCAAACTTCTTCAAGGTCCGTGGGGGTCCAGATACAAAGTCCATGGTGATGCGCTCCCATTTCCACTCCGGAATCTATATCTGCTGAAGCAACCCACCCGGTCATTGGTGCTCATACTTCACCCGCTGTCAGTTGAGGCATCTAGATACATACCCAACTATATCTTTCTTCATTCGCCTCCACCAATAGTGCTACCTCAAATCTTGATACATCTTCGCGGCACTTGGATGGATGGAATACCGCGAACTATGAGCCTCTGCTAAAATCAACTCTCAAAGCTCATCAACACTGGGCATACAAATCCGACCCTGCATCTTTAATACCCCGTCATCTCCAATGGTCACATCTCTGTCATCACCATGCCGAACATTGTCCTTAAGGATAAGCAAATGAGGGTCATCATACTGTTGCTCCCTGATACAATCAAATAAAGAAGACTGGGAAACCACACAAGCTAGAACCTGACTAGGTTCCAAAAGATCCAATCTCATAAATTGGCTGGCTAAGGCCCGCACATCCATCGCCATAGGCCTCTCTGAAGCTGGTAAATATGCCAAAGTCCCCAAACTCTCCGCCCGGTGACTCAAGGCATCCGCCACCACATTGGACTTGCTCGGGTGATACATAATAGTAATATCATAGTCTTTCAGCAACTCTAACCATCTCCTCTAACGCAAATTTAGATCCTTTTGCTTGAACAAGTGCTGCAAACTCTGGTGGACAGTATAGATCTCACAAAGCACACCGTAGAAATAATGACGCCAGATCATCAAGGCATGAACAATAGCAGCTAACTCCAGGTCGTGGACAGGGCAATTCTTCTCATATAACTTCAACTGTCTGAATGCATAGGCAATCACCCTACTTTCCTGTATCAACATCGCTCCGAGGCCAACTATCAAGGCATCACAATAGATAGTAGAAAACCCCGAACCGTTTGGCAATATCAAATTTGGGGTTGTAGTCAAAGCCGTCTTGTGCTTCTGAAAGCTCGCCACACACTTGTCTGTCCACTGAAAAGGGGTACCCTTTTGGGTCAATCTAGTCATAGAGGCTGCAATCGTTGAAAATCCCTCCACAAAACGACGGTAGTAGCTCGCCAAACCAAGGAAACTATAAATCTCTATAGCTGAGGATGGCCTGGGCCAACTCTGCACGGCCTTTATCTTCTTCGGATCCACCCGAATGCCCTCACTCGATACTACGTGGACTAATAATGCCATAGAACTCAACCAAAACTCACATTTTGAGAACTTTGCATATAACCTCTTCTCTCTCAGGGTCTGAAGCACGGTCATCAGGTGCTGCTCATGATCTTCCCAACTCCAGGAATACACAAGAATATCATCAATAAAAATAATAACAAATGAGTCGAGATATGGCCTAAACACACTGTGCATCAAATGCATAAAAGCTGCTGGGGCATTGGTCAACCTAAATGACATAACAAGGAACTCGTAATGACCATACCAAGTCCTGAAGGCAGTCTTCGTGATATCTGGCTCCCGAATCTTCAACTGATGGTAACCTGAGCGCAAGTTAATCTTAGAAAATACCTGTGCGCCCTGCACTTGGTCAAACATATCATCAATACAAGGCAAAGGATAATGGTTCTTCACGGTAACCTTGTTTAACTGGTGATAATCAATATACATACACATAGAACCATCATTTTTCTTCACAAACAAGACATGAGCACCCCACGGTGAAACACTGGGTTGAATAAAACCCTTATCAAGAAATTCCTGCAACTGATCCTTCAACTCCTTCAACTTAGGAGGATCCATATAATACGAAGGGATGGAAATGGGTGAGTGCCCGGCAACAGATCAATGCCAAAATCAATGTCTCTATCGGGCGGCATGCTCGGAAGATAGCTGGAAACACATCGGGATAATCCCGTACCACTAGGACTGAATAAACATAAGGGGTATCAGCACTGACATCTCTCACATAAGCTAAATACGCAGCGCACCCCTTCTCAACCATACGCTGAGCTTTAAGGAAAGAGATAACCCTACTGGGAGTGTGATCTAAAATACCACACCACTCAACATGCGGAATACCTAGCATAGCCAGCGTCACGGTCATGGAGTGACAATCAAAAATAGCAAAATAGGGTGACAACCAGTCCATGCCCAACATAATATCAAAATCAACCATACCGAGTAACAATAAATCTGCTCTGGTATCAAAACTATGAATAGTAACCAGATATGACCAATAAACACAATCCACAATAGGGAGAATCCCCCACAAGAGTAGAAACATAAACAGGGGCACTCAAAGAATCTCGAGGTACACCCAAATGTGGAGCAAAGTAAGAAGACACATAAGAGTAAATAGACCCGAATCGAATAAAATTGATGCCTCTCTGTGACAAACTAGTATAATACCTGTAATGACAGAGTCACAGGCAACAGCCTCGGTACGAGCATGAATAACATAATATCTGATCTGGCCTCTCTCTCGAGGGCGACCTCTACCTCCCCAACCTCCGCCCCTAGCCGGCTGGGCATATGGGGTAGCAACTGTAGTTGTGACCATGGACTGAGAAATCTGAGCAGCACGCTCTGGCTGAGTAGTCCGTAAAGATGCACCCCTACCAAGTCTAGGGCAGTCCCTAACCATGTGGTGTATATCACCACACTTAAAACAAGCTCCGGGAGGACGCGGTGGCTATGACTGACTACGGCCAGATCTGCTGGACTGACCTCTGAAAGCACCCCACGAAGGAGGCGTGCTAGAAACTGAAGGTGCAAAGTAAGGCTCCTGAGGTATAGGCGGAGTTGGAGCACTGTTGGCTGCTGGAAGAGCTGAATGGATGGGGCGACCCACATAACCCCTGCCATGACAACTTGCTGCTAGGGTACAAGCACTAGAGTAGTGGCCCGACTCTCAAGACCTTTTGGCCTCTCTCTCCTCTCGCTCCCTAGCGAGCATACCCTCGATCCTCCTAGCAATTCTCACTAACTGCTGGTAAGTAATGTCAATCTCCAACTCTCGAGCCATGCTAAATCTGATGGGTGGGATAAGACCCTCAATGAACCTGCGAACTCTTCACGGACTGTAGCAACCAAGGCTAGTGCATGCCTAGCCAACCTGGTATAGCAGACAACATACTCCGAAACGGTCATAGCACCCAGGCGCAAATGCTTAAACTCTGTGCGCCATGCGTCCCTGAGACTCTAAGGGACAAGCTCTCTCATGAACATATCTAAGAACTGGGTCCAGGTCAGTGAGGCAGCCTCGGCTAGACTGTCTATCTCATAAGTGCGCCACCAATCATAGGCGGCTCCCCGAAGCTGGAAGGCAGTGAAGGAAACCCCGCTAGACTTTACTATGCCCATAGTGCGAAGAATATGGTGGCACTCCTCTAGAAATCCTAAGGCATCGTCTGATGCTAATCCACTGAATACCGGGGATCATACTTCTTGAACCTCTCAAGTCTCCGCTGCTTGTCCTTTGAAGCAGCTGACCCGTCCTTGGGGTCAACTGGCACTGCAGGCGGTGCGCGAATAATCTCGTTAACCTGCTCAACCTACACTTGTTGCTCAGGAGTGCAGGCGGTGGGAGTATGTGCTCCTCCCCCAGCCTAGGATGTGGCTGCAGCAATGGGAAGCAACCCTACTAGAGCCAAGGTGATGTACATACTCATGAACTGAGCCAAATTCTCCGCAAGAGCTAGAGTAGTAGTGGCAGTAGTAGGCATGCAAGATGCCTAGGCTTCAGCTGGATCTGCTGGTAGTGCCTCAGCGGTAGCTCGTGCAAGTGCTCTGGCTGCACCACGTATGCATCCTCGACTTCTATCCTGGCCCCGGCCTCTGTTGGCTGCAATAGGGGGTGCGTGTGCCTAATCATCCCGAGTAGCGTGTGTCCTCACCATCTGTGAGAGAATAGAAGACAGAAGTTTAGAATTTGTTATGTCAAAATATCGCACGACAAGGAAATCAAATAAAGTGAAATTTTCCTAACAGTTACATAGCCTCTCGTAGATACGTACAGACGTGTCTGTACCGATCAACCAGACTGTAATAAACCGGCCAGTGTTCCGTGACACCTATGAACCTAAAGCTCTGATACCAACTTGTCATGACCCCAGTTCGTCCTCTGTGAACATGTCGTGATGGCAACTAGTCCCTATGACTAGGTAAGCATAACATTGCGGAAATAACATAACTTGCGGAAACAATTAATTAAACTAAACAACTAGAAGGAAAACTGTATAAAAATACCGCTCGACATATACAACTCAATAACGCGAAAGTCTACAATACCATTTCAAAACCCGGAAACTCACGGGAACACAAGCTAACGGAAGGTAATCCACTGATCTAACTCCAGAATGTCTAAAACAATAGTACAGAAGGAAAAAGCTAACTACTAAAGAAGGAATAAGATAGAGACTCCTGGTCTGCGGACGCGGCAGATGTACCTCAAAGTCTATGCTATGTCTCTCCTTCTCGAGGATGATGCGCCTGGGTAGAGCTACTTGGATCTGCACATGAAAAACATGCACAGAAGGGACATGAATACACCACATCAATACTCAGTAAGTGCCATACCTAACCTCGGTTGGGTAGTGACGAGGAAGGTCAGGGTCCTACTGAGAATAAACATCATAATAGGTCTTGCAATAGCATGAAATAAACAGAAATAATGAGTATAGCTATGAAGTAAGACATGTTATACAAGGCAACAATGAACACTTAGAGAATAAGATAACACAGAGTAAAACGGCTCAATATCAATACCAACAACGAGGATCTCCAAGATACCATCCTGTAGTCCTTTCATCAACTGTCCAAGAAGCTCTTGGGATACCGTCCCGTAGTCCAACTGTCAAAGTGTAGGGGGGATCTAACGGGAATCTAACCCGTAGTCCCAAAGTAAAGGTGCAGGGGGATCTACCGGGAATCTAACCTGTAGTCCCAAAGTAAACAAATAAGAGGGGGGAGCTACCGGAATCCCATATCCGTACTCCTAATATAAATAGGCAGTCACAACAAGAAGGCATCCACAAATGAAGTCCAAAGATACAAGGAAACAGGCAGTTCTAGCCTAACATGCTTCATGTAGTACAAACAAAGCAACTTGAGCAGATAGGCAATTTAGAACAACTAAGCATGCTTTTCTAACTAACATAGTCTATAATTGCAAATGAAATAAAGCAGATAAGAAAGAAACTCAGTCTAAATATTTAAAGTAAAATCGGATTTTCAACAATTAGCTCAAGTAAGCGATCGTCACCTCATGTACAAGGCATTCAATTACAAAATATCATATCCTAAGGTGAAAGGTTCCCCACACAAGGTTAGACAAGCCACTTACCTCAAACCGGCCAAATCAACTTGAAACCACACGTTTGCCACAAGTATCCGAATCCAAACGGTCCAAATCTATTAAATTCAATTACATATCATAAATAACATCTCAAGCAACTGATTCTACTATTTAATTTAAAGATAAGACGCGAATTTAGGTAAAATGACCAAAATGCTCCTCAGACCAACATCTCAGAATCAGATAAATTTTATATTTTCAGAACCCTCGTACTCTCACGAGTCGAACCATATAAAAATCTCTCAAATCAGAGGCAAAAACCCACTCAAAACTCAATAACATGGTCTATGAAGTTTTACCCATTTTTCATTCAAAAATCAGAACTTCAGGAGGAATTCCTGATTAGATTAGTGGGTTTTAAGCATAAGAGAGTAGAGAATCGTTACCCTGTCGTTGCCCTCGAAAATCCCTGGACCCAAATCCAAGCTCCCAAGCTTGTGTTTTGATAAAAATAGCTAACCCTAGGATTTTGAAATGTTTATAACTGCCGAGGTATTTGTTCAATGCGATCGCATGAATTTGAATGCGATCGCGAAAAGTAAATTTTAAAGGTTCCAAAATTGGTCTATGTGAATGCGTCCTAAAGCATGCGATCGCAGAACAGAAAGAAATAGACGTACGCGATCGCGAACAACGCCACGCGATCGCGAAGAGGAAAATGCAAGGAACTACCATATCCTAATTTCTACTATGCGAATGCGGGAGAATAATTACGAACACAAAGAAGGGAAAAGTTGAACTCCGCGATCGCGCACACGTAGAACAAAAATATCACCCTCCAAATTTACACTATGCGATCGCACAGGGAAAGCTGCGATCGCAGAGAAGGAAAGTCTGCAACAGACCTGGACAAAAATCTGCAACTTTTTACATCTCAAAAATGCTCCGTTGAGCACCTGAAACATACCAGAGGACCTTGGGACATCAACCAAACCTACAGACATATCCCATAACATCATTCAAACTTTTATGAACCCTTAAACCACCTAAAACAATATCGGAAACTCAAATTAACCAATGATTTAAGCCTAAGAACTTCAAATTCTATCAAAACACGCTTTGGATAAAAAACCTAACCAAACCTCGTCCGAATGACCTGAAATTTCACACTCACCTCCCAAGTGACATGAAGGAGCTACTGTAACTCCCAGAATTCCATCCCGACCCTCGAATCAAAATCTCACTATCGGACCGAAAACTTCAAAAATTCAAACTTCGGCATTTCAAGCCTAAATCAGCTACGAACCTCCAAAACACATTACGATCAAGCTCCCAGCCCCTAAATCACCAAACGGAGCTAATGGAACCATTGGATTTTAATTCCGAGGCCGTCTTCACACTTCTCCGACTACGGTCAACTTCCCAACACTTGAGCTCTCATTTAGGACTAAGTGTCCCAAAACTCTCCGAAACTCAAAACCGAACATCCCGATAATTTAATTTAGTATAAATAGACTCAGGGAAGGTAGTTAATAGGGGATTGGGGCTTTAATTCTTAAGACGACTGGCCGGGTCGTCACATAAGTCAACATATATTAATCTCTTTCAACTTAAGCTTCCAAACATAAGACTAAGTGTCCCAATTCATTCTGAAATATCTCAGACCCAAACCAACCACTCTGGAAAGTCACATAACCATGAATGAACATAATATAAGAAATAAATAGGGGAACGAGGTTGTGATTCTCAAAATGGCCAGCCGAGTCATTGCATTCTCTCCCTTTTAAATAAGCGTTCATCCTCGAATGGGTCTAGAATCATACATGGAGTCCTAAATAGGTGTGGATATATGCTCATTATCTTTCGCTCGGGATCTCAAGTAGCCTTCCTGACTAGCAGGCCTTTCCACTAGACTTTCACTGAAGTTATATTCTTTGATCTAAACTTTTTAACCTACTGATCCAAAATGGCCACATGCTCCACATCATAAGTCAAATCCCTATCTAACTAAACCGCGCTGGAATAAAAAACATAAGATGGATTACCATAATACTTCCGGAGCAGAAGAAATATAAAACACTGGGTGAACACCTGATAGACTAGGTGGCAATGCAAACTTGTAGGCCACCTCTCCAATCCTCTCAAGCACCTCAAAAGGGCCAATGTACCGATGGCTCAACTTGCCCTTCTTCTCAAACCTTATTACACCCTTAATGGGCGATACTATGAGCAATACCTTTTCTACCACCACATATGAAACATCACAAACCTTCCGATCGTCGTAACTCCTTTGTCTAGATTGTACCGTGCGAAGCCGATCCTGAATCAACCTGACATTTTCTAAAGCATTCTGAACCAGATCTGTGCCTAACAACCTGCCCCACTCCCTCAGCTCAAACCAACCAACTGAAGAATGACACCGCCTCCCATATAAGGTCTCATAAGGATCCATCTGAATACTCGATTGGTAGTTGTTATTGTAGGCAAACTCAGCAGGAACTAGAAACTGATCCCAACCCCTTGAATCCATAACACAAGCACGCAACATATCCTCCAAAATCTAAATGGTGCGCTGGGACTGTCCATTCAGCCAAGGGTGGAATGATATACTCAACTCAACCCCTGTGTATGCACTACTCTCCAAAATTGCAATGTGAACTGCGTGCCTTGATCAGAAACGATGGACACCAAAACACTATTAAGGCGAATAGTTTTGCAGATGTAGATCTCAGCCAACTGCTCCGAAGAATAGGTAGTCATAGCAAGAATGAAATATGTGGAGTTCGTCAACCGGTCCACAATAACCCAAATAGCATCGAATCTCTTTAAAGTCCATGATGATACGCTCACACTTACACTCGGGAATCTCAAGCCTTTGAAGCAAACCGCCCATCCTCTAATGCTTGTACTTCACTTGCTGACAGCTCAAGCACCGAGCCACATAGTCCACTATATCTTTCTTTATGCTTATCCACCAATAGTGTTGCCTTAAATCCTGAAACATCTTGGTGAAACTCGAATGAATGGAATAACGTCAACTATTGGCCTCCTCGAGAATTAACTGACGTAACCCATCCATACTGGGCACACAAATCTGACCCTGCACCCGCAACACCCCATAATATCCAATAAAACGTTTTTGGCATCACTATGCTACATCGTGTCTTTACGACAAGCAAATGAGGGTCATCATACTGATTCACCCTGATGCACTTATACAAAGAAAATCGAGAAACCACGCAAGCTAAAACCCTACTAGGCTCCGAGACATATAATATCACAAAATAATTGGCCAAGGCATGAACAACTGATGCTAGCAGTCTCTAACTAACTAGAATATATGAAAGGTTCCCCATACTCACCGTCTTTCTACTCAAGGCATCTGCCACCACATTGGCCTTCTCTAGATGACACAAATTGGTGATGTCATAGTCTTTTAACTGCTCTAACCATATTCACTGCCTCAAATTTAGATCCTTCTACTTAAGCAAGTGTTGTAGACTCCGATTATTTGTAAATACCTCACAAGATATGCCATAAAGGTAATTCCTCCAAATTTTCAATGCATGAACAATTGCTACAAACTCTAAATCATAAACAATGTAGTTCTTCTCATGGGGCTTCAACTAGCGTGAAGCATAAGAAATTACCCTAATCTCCTACATCAAGACACGTCCGATACTAATCCGAGAAGCATCACAATAAACTGTATATGAACTTGATGCTGAAGGCAAAAGTAGAACTGGAGTTGTGGTGAAGACAGTCTTGAGCTTCTAGAAGATCTCCTCACACTCATCCGACCACATGAACAGAGCACCCTTCTGGGTCAACCTAGTCAAAGGTACAACAATACACGAGATACTCTCTATAAATCGGTGATATATCAAGCCAAGCCAAGAAAAATCCGAATCTTAGTAGCTGAAGACGATCTGGGCCAACTATGAACTGCCTCAATATTCTTTGGATCAACATTGATCCCGTTACTGGATATCACGTTCCGCAAGAACTCCACAAAATCAAGCCAAAACTCGCATTGGAGAATTTAGCATAAAGCATTTTCTCCCTTAATGTCTGGAGTTCGATCCTTAGATGCTGCTTATGATCCTCCTCAGTGCATGACTACATTGGTATATCATCAATGAATACTGTAACAAAAGAATCTAGATATGAATGAAATACAATGTTCATCAGATTTACAAATGTTGTTGGGGCATTAGTTAGCCCAAAAGACATCACAAGGAATTCGTAGTGACCATTGCGGGTCCTGAATGCCGTCTTCAAGATATTAGAATTCTCAATATTCAGCTGGTGATACCCAAACCTCAAATCAATCTCATAGAAAACTCTAGCACCCCAAAGCTGGTCAAATAAGTCATTAATGCGCGACAGCTCCCTATAATCAATGCACATCCACATAGTACCATTCTTCTTCTTCACAAACAGATCCTGTGCACCCCAAGGTTGCCCACTAAGCATCATGAATCCCTTATCAAGTAGGTCTTGAAGTTGTTCTTTCAATTCCTTTGACTTTACTGGTGCCATAGGATACAGTGAAATAGATATGGGTTGAGTGCCCGTCACCAAGTAAATACCAAAATCAATATCCTTGTCGGAAAACAAGCCCGAGAAGTCTGCAGGGAATGCATTCAAGAAGTCTCTCTCTACCACAACAGACTCAATGGTAGGAGTATAAGGATCAACATCCCTCACAAAGGACAAATATGCCAAACATTCCTTCTTAACCATCCGTTGGGCCTACAAGTATGAAATTAATCTATTAGAAACATAGTCCAAAGAACCTCCACTAAATCCTAGGCACTCCCAACATTGCTAATATCACGGTCATAGAGTTACAATCAAGAATATCATGACATAGTGTGTCACACCCGAAACACGGGGAAGCGTGGATGGCACCTGGTAGCGTACTGCCCCGAGCGAACCACTGTATAACTCTTCTTTTGTAACTATCATGGGTCAATATGGCCACAACTCATAATATATAACTATAAGTAGGAAAATATTGTATCAATGAACCATCGTTCTTAACATATGATAACATATGTGCCGTCAATGCTTCCAACATACTTTACAAAATGAAACTCGGTCTACCAAGCCTCTAAGACTATTCAAAATCAAATAGGGAAGGGTACTGTCCTACCCATAAGTCTGTAGCAAAACTCTGACACGTAACCTATAGACTCGGCTTCACTCTGAATAAGGTGGAGTCATACCGATCATTTGTTGAATGCTAACCTTGTTTATTATGGTGGCTCGTCAAAAAGATTATCTATACTTATAGGCATATATGCAGCGTCCCCAACAAAAGGACGTCAGTACGGATAATGTACCGAGTATGTAAGGCGGAACTAAAACATAACAATAAGTCGACATTAACTAAAGATATATAAGAATAAACCTGAATCTCTAAAGTGCCACTGTGTATGCATACTTATATATATGTCCAAATACATACTAGGCCCTTAAACTTGACCTTTTTTGTCACTTGAGCACTTAAACATAGGGTTGTTCCTATCAGACCCTTCAACTAAATCACATATGTGCCAATTAGATACTTTGTAGACCATCTGAGAAAAACTTTTATAAAAATTATTGGATATGTAATTAGCTGCAGTTGTATATTTGATAGCTTTTAAGGCTTTCTTCTTTGCTTATGAAATAGCTGCATTTGTATATTTGACAGCTTTGCTCTTTTGCTGAAGTACTATTTTTGTTAAAAGTTGTTAATGTCAAAATGCAACTTCTATCAACCACTTATGTATTCTAGTTTGTAAAGTTTTATTCTAGTAGCTTACAAGTAGCGTGCAAAGCGAACAAACATGCAAAATGAGAATAGTCAAATTCATGTACACTATACTTTCTTTTAAAAAAAATTAAGAGGAAAAATGATGGGTTCACAAGAAGAAGAAGAGAAATAGAATGTAAGGTAAAAGTTCGCTTTAATTGGAATAATATATTAGAATATCATAATAATAATAATAATAATAATAATAATATAATAATAAAATAATCCATAACCTTTTTCTCATTTTCACGCATCTTTTCATACGCATTCAATTATGTCACTACAAAGTGTTTAATTGGCATAGATGTGAGTTAGTTGAAGGGCCTAATAGGAACAACTCTATGTTTAAGTGTTTTTGTGACAAAAAAAGTCAAGTTTAAGGGTCCAGTTATGTATTCTGCCTATATATATATATATATATATATATATATATATATATATATATATA
>MU667691.1:50327-62691 GCA_026770625.1 Nicotiana glauca
ATATATATAAAATACTTCTCTTTGAGACTATTATCATATCTTATGATGCATGACTGGCCAACTGATTAGTGATAACTACCCGACCGGCCGTAACACGATGGTAAATGCATGACTGCCCGACAGGCTGTAGCTCAGTGGTAAATGTGTAACATCGAAACTGGTCGTAGCTCGGTGGTAAATGCATGACTGCCGATCGATCGTAGCTCGGTGGTAAATGCATAACTGTCCAATCGGTGGTAAATAACGATACATAACTGCCAAACTGGTGGTAACTACCCGACCCGCTGTAGCCCGGTGGTAAATACATGACTGCCCGACCAGTCGTAGCATGGTGGTAAATGAAGATGAATGACTGCCCAACCGGCCGTAGCTCGATGTTAAATAAAGATGCAAATATCACTATATTATGAACATTAATATCTTTAACATATATACATGCTTGAATATCATTTTACCGGAATGAATAACATAGACATCTTAAACTGTAAGAGTAGAAGCATTTACGAAATAACATTACATTT
The DNA here is from genome assembly GCA_026770625.1 of Nicotiana glauca. Classification (NCBI taxonomy): domain Eukaryota; kingdom Viridiplantae; phylum Streptophyta; class Magnoliopsida; order Solanales; family Solanaceae; genus Nicotiana; species Nicotiana glauca. Next base: position 50,849 of record MU667691.1, read on the forward strand.
ACGTATCGTTACTCCCTTAGAATTGCAAGTCCCGTTGCTATTACATAATTCAAAATTGTGTTACTGCTACATTCACGGACATCACGTTAGCACCAATCCAAAAAAGAAATTTTATGATTTCATAGTCATTCTCTTTGTGGCTCCTCCTCCATCACGTTAATATCAATCCAAAAATGAAGGTCTTTATTCTAGTGGTGTAGGCCCCACACTTTGATGACTTTGGTCACAAATTCCTCTAATTTTGCTATCTTGCCGTTTGATTCAAGAGTCACCTAGTTGGGGTTTAATCAAGTCCCCTTGGCTGCCACGTTAAATGTTCCTTATGCTTATCCTAATATTAAAGTACGGGATGTAATATCCTTTTCCCCTTAAACATTCGTCCTTGAATATTAACTCCTAACGTTTTGCAAAGTTTTTCGCTAGGGTCTCCTCGATAAATTAAACCAAAACTCAAACTATATCTAAAGTCTTGACTATTCGTAACCTTTTATACTTGACTATCTCGTATCTTCTTCACCTTTACCTTGCTTACCTTTCAATATCGCATTGTATCTTATGTCGCTTTCATAACATCCCTTACATATAAGTGAAAATTATGCCTTAAAGCTCTACTGTGATACCTGCACCTCTGGTGCATACAAAATCTGGCGAAAACTTGATACTAACTTCTCGACACAACTCCATGGAACGATCTAGAAACAAAAAAATAGATAACATTTCCTAAATGCCTTATAGCCTCTTAGTTATATGTGTGGTGCGCAATATACCCATAAGTGAGACTCTACTAGGCACGGCTTTATAGACTCCGTAGGACATGATCAACTGTGATACCACTTTGTAACGCTCCAATCTGTAACTCTTTTTTTATAACTATCATGGGTTAACATGGACACAACTCTTAATGTATAACTACAAGTGGAAAAATGCTGTATCAATGAACCATTGTTCTTAAAATATGAATGCATATGGGCCGCCAAGGCTTCGAATATACTATACAAAATGAAACACTGTCCACAAATCCTATAATATTATTCGGCATAAAAATGGGATTGGGTATCGGCCTACACATAAGTCTGTAGCAAAACTCGGACATGCTGACTTATAGACTCGGCTGCACCATGAATGAGGTGGGCTCTTACAGGTCCTTCGCTGAATTCTAACCTCGTCTATTATGGGGTCTTATCAAACTGATTATCTATAATTGAAGGCATGAATGCAACGTCCCCAACAAAAGGACGTTAGTACGAATAATGTACTGAGTATGTAAGGCGAAACTGATACATAACAATAAGTCGACATTAACTAAAGACATATAAGAATAAACCTGAATCTCTAAAGTGCCACTGTGTATGCATACTTATTATACTTATTAATATATGCTTCTCTTTAAGACTATTATCCATATCTTATGACGCGTGATTGCCCGACTGGGCATAGCACGGTGGTAAATGTATGATTTCCCGACCGATCGTTCCTCGATGGTAAATGTGTAATTGCCCAACTGGCTACAGCTTGGTGGTAAATGCATGACTGTTCGACCGGCCGTAGCTCGATTGTAAATGTATGACTGTCCAACCAGTGGTAAATAACGATATGTAACTACCCAACTGATGGTAACTTCCCGACCGGCTGTAGCCCGATGATAAATGCATGATTGCCCCACCGACCGTAGTACCGTGGTAAATGAAGTTGCATGTATCACTATATTATGAACATTAATTTCTTTATCATATACCTCAATAGGGACTTAGGAAAATTCTTAGACATGCTTGAATATAATTTTACAGGAATGAATAACATAGACATCCTTAACTGCTAAGAGTAGAAACACTTATGAAATAATATTTCGTTTACGTATCGTTACATGGATCATGCCAAAAGAAGGAAGCATTAGCCTTAACATACCTGAGCCGATTCTCTTAACAATCCCTCTAATATACTCTAATTGCGACAAAACACGTAACGACAAATCGAAGTGAGGAAAATTCATATAATATTCTTGAGAAAGATTGTACCGTACTATTTTAGAATTGCAAGTCACATTGCTATTAGATAATTCAAAATTGTGTTGCTGCTACATACGTGGTCATCCTGTTAGCATCAGTCAAAAAATAAAATTATACGATTTCATAGTCATTCTCATTATGGCTCCTCCTCCATCACGTTAATATCAGTCCAAAAATGAAGGATTTTATCCTAGTGGTGTGGGACCCACACTTTTGATGACTTTTGTCACAAAGTCCTTTAATTGTGCCATCTTGCCATTTGATTCAAGAGTCGCATAGTTGGGCTTTAATCAAGTCCCCTTGGCAGCCACGTTAAATGTTCCTTGGACTAATCCAAATGCTTAATTAATCCGTGCCAATTCTTTAATTAACTAGTTAATTTCCCATTAACCAATAATTGAACAATTACTTACATAATTAATAACTATCTCAAATTACTTAAAAATACGAATCACACTTTATACATCTTACTATCATGGTCATATATATAACTAGTTCATAAATACAAGATATTATAGCTTGGACCGTATTTTATCCCAAAATGTCTAACTTCGATGAAACTTATTTTTTCCCAACTCGTTTACCCTATGATCTTCACGACACATACTTATCACATATTATAAGTAGCATAAATATTTATAACCTCGAAAATACTCTTGTCCTCATCCTAAAGTACTACTATTAAAATATTAATAAAGCATGGTACCATATAAAATCAATACATACACTATTAGTTCATTAAAATGTCCATGTAAAAATGCATATATCTCTCAACTTCTAATTTTTCTAATCTCGTATAAAGAGTACAAATTTTCGTACGCTTAATTCTTAAAATGGTAAAAAGATAACATTCTTTTCTTGTAAAAATATAAATTTTATCTTTACAATAAAGAAAATCTCATAAACGTTCTCATATTATGTGTATAATTTAAAGCATATTCGAAAGTAGTAATATTAATAACTATACAAAATCATATTTTTTCAAACTTTTTACAACAATGTTTCACTCAAAATAACATACCATATGTATATAACGGTATCAAGGTTGTTAAACCTATGGGGCCCTACAATAACATAGTCACAAATCCTTTATAATCTCATGAATGGTCTTAATCTCTTCAAGCTCATGTGGATTACTATGGATCATCCTAATATTTAAGTACAAGATGTAACATGCTAATAACTAGTTCATGCCTAGAATCACGTCAATGTCGACCATACTAAGCAGTAAAAGACCAACTCCTGTCTCCAATCCCCCGATAGTCATCACACACGATTGACAGTACACAATAATAGAATCACCCCTAGTATATATACATGAACCGGTGTAACTAATACATCACGGGGCATATCCAAATAACAAGAAAATTTTGATGATACTTATGAATAAAGGGAACCAGGATCAAATAATATGGAAGCATCCCTGTGGCACAATGAAACAATACATATGATCACTACATCTGAAGCAACTGCCTCTAGCCTGGCAGAAAAATCATAGCATCGAGCCTGAATGCCACCTGTCTGACCTCCCCCTCTAACGCGACCTCAACCCGTAGGTCCTCCACCGCGAGATGATTAAGCAGGTGGTGTAGGAACTGGTGCAGGGGTCATAGACTGGCCTCCCTACAACATTGGACCTCTGTAGTGATGGGGAAAATACTTCCTCACATTACCCAACTTTCCACAATCATAACAACCTCGAGGTAAAAATATGGTGGGGCATGCATCGAACCACGAGAACTAGAATAACCACTGGAATAAACCCGAGCTGAGTGAGAACGGGATGAACTCTGAGTTGGGAGGGCACTTAAAGATGACTTGGTCGGACAAGCACTGAATGAACTGTGACTAGATGATCCACCACAATTAATCGGACGAGCTATTTAAGTGGGCCTGTAAAGTCGACCTCTACTATGATGTGACTGACCTCCAGATGAGGTACCACTAAGACCACCAAAACTACGGGTCTTCTAGCCCTCCAGTTTCTCTCTCTGAAGCATGCGAACAAACTCCATGCTCCTAGCAATCTCAACCACCTGGTCAAACCTAGCATTAGTGTCGGCCTCTTAGGCCAAACAATAACACATGCCATAGTTAAAGCCATCAATGAGCCTCCTGATCCCCTCTCTCTCTCTCTCTATGGGAACCAACCAAATAATATAACGGGAAAAAATGTGAATCTCATCTCATACTGGGTCAAAGTCAAGCCTCATTGGTGTCGCTGCTCAAAATCCCTACACAACTCCTCTCTACAGGTTTGTGGAACAAAGTTCTCTAAAAAGAGAATGGAGAACTCATGCTATGAAAGTGGCGCTGCGCCAAGTGGCTTGCTATCACATAGGCACACCACCATCGGTAGGCTTCCCCTATCGACTGAAAAATGGTAAATGCAACTCCACTAGTCTCTAAAATACCTGTTATGCAAAGAATCCTCTAACACCGGTCCAACAAATTTCTAATTTCTTACTCCTTCCCGCTGAACTCGAGAGGCTTAAGCCTCTCAAACCTCTCTAGTCTCTTCTGCTCCTCATCACTCATAGGCGGGACAACCACGTCCCGAGCAGTAGCAACTAATTCGGCTAGTAGTAGCCCAGTGGGTAGATTCCCTATGCTACCTGCTCTGATGTATGGGCGGAAGGAGTTTGAGAACAACCCCGCCTGAGAAGTGGCTGGTACAGGTGGAACTAAAACTGCCTAAGCAAGGTTAGTGGCTTGAATCACTATGGGCATAGTTGGATCCTGAGCTAGTCCCACTAGATTAATAACATCCGATATTACTCCTCAGCAGGAGCAACATGTGGCTCTACAAGTGCTGCCTAGTTGTGATACGAGTTGTATCTTAGCCTCTACCACGACCCTGGCCTCTCGCAGCCCTAGCTAGCGATACTGGTGGCTGTCTGCCTGATCCGATTGCATATGTCCTCAAAATCTGTGAGAGAATAGAAGAGTCAAGTTTCAAACTTGGAAATTAGAAATTTCGCACGATAAGAATGCAAGAAAGCTATGTATCCTAACAGTTCAGTAGCCTCTCGAAGTTAATTACATGCATCTTTGTACAGATCCGCAAGACTCTACTAAACTTTCTCATGGCTCGTGAGACCTAAGAAATCCAGGGCTCTGATACCAACTTGTCACAATCAAAAATCCATAAGTCGTGATGGCACCCAACCCAACCCGCTAGGTAAGCTAACAATCGTATGACTAAATTAAAATGGTATAACATGGTCCAATGACTCACCAATAGAAGAATACTGTAACAATATATGAGAATAAAGTCAAATGCAACTACAACTAATCCTAAAATTTGTTGTCAACAAGTACACGAGAACTACTGAATAACAAGGTACAAAATAAATCATCTAGTACAACTTCTGAACATGAGAAATAGAAAAGATAGAGAAAATAGGAAGAGAACTTAAAGGACTATAGCCTTAAAGTCACCTCAGCCAGATTTACCTGGATCTGTATACGAAGTGCAATGTATAGTATGAGTACAACTGACCCAATATACTCAATAAGTAACAACACTAACCTTGGAATTAAAGTAGTGTCGAGCTAAAAACAATAGGCAAGTGCCAATACTATTAACCAATAATAACTTAGAAAAATTAAGGATAAACCATAGAAACAGGAGATCAATGATATCAACTACATTTTGTTTTTATTTTGGAAAGTTAGGCATGCTTTCGAGCATGACGACTTAACATGTCAAGTATGCACGTAGATCAACAATATCACATTAGATCATTAATAGTATTCACACCTTTAAATATATGAGTGCATGGCATAACTACCCATCATGAAGCACGTATATGAAAAAATATGTTTGCGCACACTGCTAGCATGCCAGACTCCAGAGGGGCGGATCCTCCCCAAATGCTAATTTTAATCACTTAGCCGAATAAAGAGGACCAGTGCACGCGTTACCTCAAAACAAAAATACTCATCCCCATATGAGCATGGCATACATGCCACCTCAAATCAGTACCAAACTGGCTCTTGGTCCAAACTCAGTTATTTAACGTTCATGTCTCAAATGAACACATCTCATATATTCAATTAAACAACTTTAACTCTAAGCGATATCAACAACATGAGAGGAATCAAATAAGAAGTACTAAGACATAAATATCATACGCGGATATAGTATCATGAGTGAGAATATGTGTGCAAATAAGGTATATAACTCAGAAACATCATGAATAGCCGTATCAAGTCTCAAACAGTTAGCACATAGCCTATACATGATGTCTTACATGATTCATACTTCACATAATCAAACAAATAGAGGGAACGTTGAGGTAATGTGATGTGATAACAAAATAAGCCCGGTAATAGCTTAAAGATCGCCCCAAATCATAAGAAAATCGGTGCACGCACACACACCCATCACCAAACGTGTAAGTCACCCCAAAACTTTCACATAAGGTAGTCTTTAGGGTTAAATACCCTCAAATCCACATTTAAAAGTGTTACTTACCTCAAAGTGTACAAATCAATGCTCCAACAAACTCTTGGCTCGTGAATCTTCTCCGAACGGCTCGAATCTAGTCACAAACAACTTAATATATTCAATACAAGCTACATGAATTGATTCCTTATGATAACGCCAAGTTCTTTGACCAAATTCAGAAAGTCAACCCGGGTCCACGCCTTGAACCCAACCAAATTTACAACATAAAGACACCCATTCAATTATGAGTCTAACAATACAAAAATTATCCAATTCCGATCACAACTTGACCATCAAATCCACAAATCTTACTGCAATACCTAGTCTAAAATCTCCCAAATTTGACCTCAAACACACAATCTAGGTGTGTAAAAATTAATGGGTGTTCAATATTTATAGATATACGTGATCAAACGTCGCTTACCTCTTGAATAATAGTGAATTCTCTCTCAAAATATTTCCCCTAATACAAGTCCAAACTAAGTAAAATACCGAACCTTTTGACATTTATGTTTTGTCTAGCAAACCCGCTTTTGTAGTCACAATTGTCACTTATGTGGAACCGCTTCTCCGCTCAACCATCTGCGTCTTTGGAATCTGACTCAAGCACCGACCCACTGCATCTGCGGTACATAGCCCACCCCTATGAAAAAATATCCACTTCTAAGACTCTTCCAATCCCGCTCTACCTCCGCTTCTGCAGAGCAAACACGAATCGGCGGGCTCACAGATGTAGAAATAACCTCGCACCAGTAGCCACTACCCAACTCAACCAAAATAGCTTCTACGGCCATATGGACTCTTCTGCGGCTCCACACCTAGAGCCAAAACCTCGCAGGTGCGGTTACACTAGAACTGCTACCATCAGAGATTGCATATGTCCAATTCTCACTTCGATTTCAATCTGAATCAAACCCAAGGCTTCCGGCACCCCATCCAAACATATCAACGCATCCTAAAAAATGATACGAACTTAGTCATATCCTCAAATCAAATCAATCAACATAAATAACATGAATCACACCCCAATTTAAGCATAACAAAACTAATGAATTTCCAACTTTTAAAGTTAATGTCGAAAGTTATCAAACCAACTCCAATTGACCTCAAATTTTGTACAAAAGTCATAACTGACTCCACAGACCTGCTCTAGTTTCTGGAACCATGATATGAGCCCAATATCAATAAATCCAACTCTCGGATAAACTTCCCAACCTTCCGAACCTTCAACTTTCCAACTTTTGTCAATTCAAGCCAAAATAACTTACGGACCTCAAAGTTAATAGTCGTACATACCCCTAAGTCCAAAATCACTAGACGAAGCTATCAGAACCATCAAAACTTTAGTCTAGAGTCATTTATATATAAGTCAATATCTGATCAACTCTTTCAACTTAAGCTCCCAACCATAGGACTACGTGTCGCAGTTCATTCTGAAACCTCCTCGGACCTAACCCAACCACCTTTGCAAGTCACATAACCACATGTATATATAGGATGAGCAATAAATGGGATGATGGGTCTACGATACCCAAAATAATAATCAAGTACAAAATACCTCTTTGATTTATGAGTGGAAACCAAGGTTTTGGGAATTAGAAGGTAATAAACGATGTTAAATCTTATTTTAAACTAGAATTCATGATAGAGATATTACCTTGGGTGGATTGGGAAAGCACTACACCATTATTGCTCCTAAAAAACTCCTCAAATAATAGAAATAACTAGGTTTCTCTCTTCCTGAAGTGCCTTATTATTTTACGCATTTTATAGCCGCACCGGTCGAAATTTTGAGCGTTACTGTGTTAAACCAAAAATCAGAAAAAAAAAAATGTTAGGAGAATTAAAGAAATCAGGAAAATAGTAGAGAATCAGAAATATTCCGAGTCCACAAGTTTCTTGTGTGTCCTTAAGGAATTTTAACCCCCTCACACGTTGCCAAGGTAATGGATTAAATCCTCCCAGGATAAAATGGAATAAACCTTCCTGCAACAGTGGCAATACAAATTGCAGGATACCAACGAACTCAAAGAATGGAGCAAAATCACACTTACAAATTTGAGAGAGAGAGACTGCGAATTAGGATGCAGTATATTCAGAAAGGAAGAAGTTCTGGAGTGTTTTTCGTGTGTAGAAAATGGAGCCATGCCTCAGAATTTATAGGCAATTATCAGAAGAGGTGTCTGGAAAAGGTGCCTTTTCAGAAGAATACGATGCCTGCCGCGGTTCTACCGTGGTCACGGCAGAATCGCGGTCAGAGAGGCTCTCTGAATCTACCTGCCGCGGTCGCGGTAGAACCGCAGCCAGAGAGGCCCTCTGAACCTTAAGCAGGGTTCTGGCGTATTTTTAGCCGTGATTTGGCATTAAATTAATTATTAAATAATTAAATAAATTTTGTCCAAAAATAATCTTATCGATCGATTATTTGACAAATCCAAATCCAAAGCCAAAGCCAAAGCCAAAGCCGAAGCCGAGCCGAGCGAGCGAGCGACGACGGCGCGAGGGTTCATTCTCTTCAACTCCTTTTAAGAGCTTTAAGAAGTGATTCTATATATAAGCACACAAATGTGGTCGTCCCTCACCAAAGAGGGACAAAGTACAAGACAAAAGTTCACTTCTTCAAATTTTGATTTTCCCTCCATTTTATTTCCCTCAATTTCCAATTCACATTTCTTCTACTTTAAAGCCCAATGGCTTAAAGTCCAACAATCCCCCACATGAATGGGAATGGTTGTATCAAGAAAGATCATAGATGAAAGCTATGTAATTTTTCAAGTAAGGATTAATTGCATCTGGATAAGTAGGTTTCCCTTTGAACTTTCCGTAGTGAACATATGTCGGATATACTCGGTCAATCGGTAGATTTGATATCTTTGAACCGTCGAACTTTGGTGTATACCTAGACAACCATATGTCACACAACCAACCCTTAACTGTCTTTTGGTTCTCATTGTTGTGTTCGTTTTAGCCATGAACACCACCTGGTTTCATAAGTGCGTAGAGAATTGTCCTTACAGAATTATCATTGAAACGACTTCCACTTCACACTTACATAGGTGATTCCTAAACGTGTAATCCTTTAGATTGACACTATTTGATAAATACCTCATCAAACATAGGTAATCATTAAACAACGTGTAAAGTTCTATCCTTGTTACTGAACATTGTCTTCATCACGAGAATGGATCAAAGATTTTATTTTGACAATGTTGAACCGGTCAATAACAACTTTGTTTGAGCTCCTTGAACCTAGATCTCGGAACATCCAAAATTCTAGGTAGAGTTACCGCCATGTTGACTTGTCCTCGGCCATAGTCCCATTCCCTTAGATGATTTCTCAACTCCCTCTCTAGTTAAGCCTTTTGTAAGCGGATCCGCAACATTATCCTTTGATCTTACATAATCAATAGTGATAATTCCACTAGAAAGTAGTTGTCGAACGATGTTATGTCTTCGTCGTATATGACGAGACTTTCCGTTATACATAATGCTCCCTGCCCGTCCTATTGCAGCCTCGCTATCGCAATGTATGCAAATAGGAGCCAAAGGTTTTGGCCAGAACGAAATGTTTTCTAAGAAATTTCATAGCCATTCAGCTTCTTTACCGGCTTTATCCAAACCTATAAACTCTGATTCTATTATAGAGCGAGCGATGCACGTTTGTTTGGAAGACTTCCAAGATACTGCCCCTCCACCAACAGTAAAAACATATCCACTTGTGGACTTTGTTTCTGTTGAGCCGGTTATCCAATTTGCATCACTATATCCTTCGATAACCGCAGGATATTTATTGTAGTGCAAAGCGTAGTCTTGGGTATATTCCAAATATCCCAGAACTCATTTCATTGCTACCCAGTGATGTTTGTTGGGATTACTTGTGAATCGACTAAGTTTACTTATCGCACAAGCTATATCAGACCGTGTACAGCTCATAATGTACATTAAGCTTCCCAACACACGAGCATATTCTAATTGAGACGTACTTTCACCTTTATTCTTTATAAAATGATGATTTAAGTCAATTGGAGTTCTTCCACTTCTAAATTCCAAGTGTTTGAATTTTTCAAGTACCATTTTCACGTAATGTGATTAAGACAAAGCTAGACCTTGAGGAGTCCTCTGGATTTTAATTCCTAGAATTACATCGGCAACTCCTAAGTCTTTCATATCAAACTTACTAGCAAGCATGCGCTTAGTAGCTTGAATGTCGGCAATGTCTTTGCTCATTATTAGCATATCATCAACATATAAGCAAACAATGACTATATGATTTGGAACGTTCTTAATGTAAACACATTTATCACATTCATTAATCTTAAAACCATTTGACAACATTGTTTGGTCAAATTTCGCATGCCATTGTTTGGATGCTTGTTTTAGTCCATAAAGAGACTTAACAAGTCTACACACCTTTTTTTCTTTTCCCGGAACCACAAACCCTTCAGGTTGGTTCATGTAAATTTCTTCCTCAAGATCACCATTTAAGAAGGTTGTTTTACATCCATTTGATGGATTTGAAGACCATACAAGGCATCTAGCGCTATTAGAATCCGAATGGATGTAATTCTTATTACCGGCGAGTATGTGTCAAAATAATCAAGACCTTCTCGTTGTTTAAATCCTTTGACAACAAGTCTTGCCTTGTATTTGTCAATAGTACCACCGTCTTTCATTTTCTTCTTGAAAATCTATTTAGAACCCAACCTTTTGTTACCTGGAGGAAGATCAACCAATTCCCAAGTATGGTTTCTCAATATGGATTCTATTTCACTATTGACAGTTTCTTTCCAATATTGCGCCTCTGAGGAAGACATTTCTTCCTTGAAGGTACGATGCTCATTTTCTAACAGAAATGTCAGAAAATCTGGACTGAATGAAGTAGATCTCCTTTGACGTTTACTTCTTTTCGGATTTTCTTCATTAGGCATACCATATATTATTTCATCCCGAGGTCATTTTGACTTTTGGCAGGTCACTTTACTTTCCTTTTTATATGGAAAAATAGTTTTAAAGAATTCAGCATTATCTTATTCTATGATCGTATTAATGTGAATCTCAGGATTTTCTGATTTATGAACCAGAAAACGATATGCCTTGCTATTGGTTACATATCCAATAAACACACAATCAATCGTTTTTGGACCTATCTTAACTCTTTTAGGTTTAGGAACTTGTATCTTAGCTAAACACCCCCACACTTTGAAGTATTTCAAGCTAGGCTTCCTTTCTTTCCACTTCTTATAAAGAATGGATTGCGTTTTACTATGAGGTACACGGTTGATTATTCGGTTAGCTGTAAGTATAGCTCCCCCCCACAAGTTCTATGGTAAGCCAGAACTTATTAGCAATGCATTCATCATCTCCTTCAACGTTTGATTCTTCCT